>JABMBR010005488.1:0-15319 GCA_018881525.1 Meteorus sp. PSUC_FEM 10030008
TATATATATTTTATTGCATATTCAAGTCACACATTGACGTCAAGGACGGTGTCACGAATTTCATTTATTTCCACGCACGTGCATTTACCAAATGAGTATACGACTTCCGTATTTATTTATCCCTTCACAATAGAATTAGGATTTGGCAGCGTTATGAACAGTAAGAATAAATTAAACAAAATAATATGAAGAATAAATAACAGATTTATTCATCTTCGAATATCAACAATTTCATTTAAAATGCACTCTGTGTCATCTGCAACAATTGTTCATGTGTCTAGCTAATCCTGATGACAGTATAAGTTGAATATTTTTCATAAAGTAATTGGATTCGCAATGTTCGCACAATTGGTGTTTCGTTATTGACCTACAAAATATCACAATTGTTCCCTTCAGTTCGCATTCCTATTTTACCTATCCATCTATTATGGATATGCAATTGTTGAAATATCGTTAGAAATGCTGTAACACAGATAAAAATCAATATTGATGTATAACAACTGTGCAATATTCCACTGTTTCTGCTATAGATCACTCAGAGAGAAGCGAAGACATCACTGAATGACAAGGAACTAATATTTATAAAACATATTTAATCCAGATTGCAGAAAAATTTCGCAATTTCATTCCAAGCACAAGTATATATGTAGATAGAACTTGAACACTCTAAAAAAACAAATGTAATGCTAATTTCATTATTTATTTTCTTTCTGATTCTGCCAATTTTGTGAAGAATTTCACACCAGCACCTCGTATATAAGATAGTCAACTGACCACCTATAAAACCTATCTTTCGTTATACTCTCGATAATGTTTGTGCTATCGCAACGGCATCCGATATCATTAATATATATACACATATATTTATGTACATATATTGACTTATACATCACGGGAAACGTAAGCGCTATCCTGCAAAATCGCTTATCTATATTATTTCGGTCTATCCCTTTCTAATTGTCGCATTCTGTCGTTCCTTCTGTATTAATAAATGAAGTCTCTGACAAGGTACCCTCCACTTGTGTGTGTGTTATTGTACTTGAGATGACTAAAGAAAAAAGAAGAAAAAATTATTATTTGCACATAATTTTTTGCTGTTTTCTAATATGTGTAATGTTATCGGGATTAAGATTCAATTTAAAAAAGGGAAAAAGAAATATTCGTATTTTTCTGATAAAGCTTGGAACAGTACTTAAATGAAGGATTTATCGTATCATATATACAGTGCAGAGGTAAGGCTATAAGCTCTTATTGAATGTGCACATATTTGGAATCGATGGTATCATAAATTATGGAATTATAGAAAATGCAAAAAACTTTATTCACTCATATCAATACATTGGGAAACGGACTATTTGCAATGTTTATATAATTATGTACGATATTATACATGGATATATAAGTTATTTGTCTCTTTTGATTTTGGAGTGATTATTGTTTATTTCGAGATTTATGTAGAAGAATTTGTAATGTAACAATTTATAAAATTTATATCGAAATCATAAACTTCAGTTTCCTCGTTTTCATTTTATATAAAAATGTAACACAAAGCTCCGTACGAAGTTGTCATTGAACTTTATGAGTATTTATTGTTATTTATAATGGTATGCAACGGAAACGAGTTGATATCAGTTCGTATTGTTTACACAACAGCATAAAATTTAACTAACAACGGTCTCAGATGTAGATTTATATGTTACTATTTGAGTTGTTTGTCACTCAACACTGGAACTTCCTGAGCCAGGACTTCGATGAACGCATTTCCGAGTGGAATTGATATTCATTAGTTTTTCTTTTGAATTCAAAAATAAATATTGAAGTATTCACTCAAATCATCGCTGGGTTGTTTTGATTAAATATCAATTGATGATCCTTCAACCGAGTGGAGAATGAGGTGAAGTTCAGTTTATTTGACTGTTGATAGGGAAAATGGGTCCTCTCGCTTTTTTTCCATCATTTCAACTATTTACAGCTCTATCAACGATATTACGAGAACATTATCCTTATTTCGATATTAATATCAATCAGCCATTACACGAAGAAAAATAGATTGAACGATGAAAAGTGTGAAAAGGCCTTTTTAGATACATAATTAAAAAATTAAACAATTCTTATCTCTCTGTTAACTCCACTTCGTTACATCGTTCGTTGCCAATTCTTGTTGTTGGTTCTTTCTTCGATTCCATGGTACTCAGATCAAAAATGGATAAATATTCACACATTCTCTTAAGCCGATAAAATTTGTTGCAGGTCATGGGGCAGTTCAGCAAATACAACATTCCAATCATTTGGAAAGTCTTGCTGAGTTGAATTAATGAATTCTGTTATGAGATTTTTTGTTTCTGAAAAAATTTAAATGCATATAACATGACGAATCAGATAAAATCATAACCGATTATTTTTTGAAAAGACGAATGACTACATAGAACCACTGTAATTACCTTCATTTGGAACTTGCTTATCGTTGAGCACACTGATTGCCATTTTCAGCAGATTCTGAATATGCGGTTTGATAATTTCATGCCCAGCTCTGTAGAGTGTCATAATGCTCTTGAAAACTGCCTGGTATTCTTCGAAGTCTTGTTTGAGTGGCAATTGTTGCATGAAACCAGGAAAAACACGGTCGAGGTCAACGAGAGAATAATTAGTAATGATCAGTCGTGCAATGACGCCAACCATATTATCTCTTGGGCCAGCATGCTCTTCTACTTGGAGCGATTGGGCCAACAAATTCAAAATTTCGTTGTAATGCGGATAAATAGCCTCTTTACCCCAGAAAACGAGTTCACCAATTCCATAATACGCATTATTTCTTACTTCTGGGCTTGAGTCTTCAGTACGTCGTTTGAATAATGTTAATAATTGTGGCATGAATGCCGCAGTTGTGTGCCGCAATCCTGACAAACATTCGGAAATGGTTCCCACTGCAAATGATCTTTGTCCCTCTGATTTATTGTCCTTCAAACGTTCTCGCAAATATGGAAAAGCTGTTTGGAAATAATGCGCGAATTCTTCAGGCGTAACTGATCGCCCGAATTGTGATAAAACATAACCAGCACATTCGATTAAAAATTCGTCTTGCTCCGCTTCATCGTCATCGCCTTCGGCGTCGTCTTGATCTTGTGACTGAATTTTTCCAGAGAATACTTCTATTACACAATTCATAATCGCATCTTTGTGACCTTCACCAACGACAACATCTTCTTTGATCTCGTTCAAAAGTTGTGTGAGTGATTCCAGTCCACTGATAGCAACAGTCAACTCACAATCAAGTCTTATTAATTCTGAAAGTTTTGGGACGTACACTCCGAGTGCTTTCAGTGACGCTTGTTTACCCTCCTCTGAATTTATCTTCGAGAAGTTGATGCAAAATTGTGTTAATGCGTCCATAGATGCTTTTTTAATGTCTTCTTGTGGATAGTTGACAAGTTTATAAGTCTCTTCAAATGATTTTTCTAAATATGGTAAAAATGCGTCTCCTGTATATTGTGCTATCTCGCGCAAAGCGAGAACTGCTTCTTCTTTTTCTTCAATATACGCGTTAGCAACTGAATACCCCGCAACATCATCGTCATCTTCATCATCTTCATTATCAGTGTTTTCAATATCTTCTTCAACATCATTCTCATTATCACTGAGATCTTCATAAACTGGGAATGCGGTATTTTCATTATCTTTGTAATGTGGCACGATACCTTCTGAGCTTTGTATACTATTAAAAATATGCTCCAATATTTGAGGTAATGCTGGTGCCATTTCATTCTTGGTTATTGAAGCAAGCGAAGCAAACAACCCGTAAACGGCTTTACGCAAATCGGGGTCATCATTTTCTGCAATTAATTTGATTCCCAAATCTAACGATTTTCCAATCAATGGTGCGAACGATTTTTCACCAATTGTTCGAGCTAAAACCCCAAGGGTGTCTACAGATTGTATCTGTAAACACATTGTCTCCTCTGTCTGTTTTGTTGTGAGATAAACATCGAGAATTGAAATTATTTTCTCAAAATATGGTAGCATATGCTCTTTACTGGCGTTCGCAGCGGCCCCAATTGCACTTATGGCAAGTTCTCGGACATGGATAGGCGATTCACTGTTCAGAGTTTCAAATAATCGCTCCATCAATGTCGGTAAATATGGTAGAAGTCCATCATTTAGATTTTCGCAGAATGTCTCCAGAGCATAGAACATACGATCAACTGATGGTGGCTCACGTTTTTCCTGTTTCAAATGTGCACACATTTGTCCCAAATATTCGAACAATACTGGCAATAACTGCTGAGAATATTGACTTATTTCTGGTTGTAGATATTCAGAGAACTGCCCCAATGCAAATAATGCCGCATTTCTTACAATTGGCGATGCATCTGTGATACCTTGACAAATACAATGTAGAAATGTTTCTAAATATTTTGACCGAATATATTCCGCGCAACCCTCAGCTAATACTGCCAATGCTAAATATGCGGCTTTTTTAGCACAAATATCATTGCTCCTCAAACCTGGTTCAACATGACGTAGAAGATGTGGAATTAGTTTTTCTGGCTTCATGTGTATTGCCATCAGATCCAGCGCTTGTGTTGCACACGTCACCGGTGTATTATCTTCATTCTCACTGCTGAAATAAACCTCATCATTCTCATTATCAGGTGGACTTGACATCAATTCAAATAGAACGTCAATAATGGGTTCAACCATCTTGTTTTTCACGATCGCACGTGTTTTTGTACGTATCAAACAACCTATCAATGAGATGGCTTTAACTCTCAAATCGTCGTTCAATGCCTTATTTTTGGCTATCGTCAAGCACATGGGAATGAGAATTTTAACGTGTGGTGATATCACAGACACAGCACTGTCACACAAATCATCGAATAATTCCATTGCTTCAACAGCTTTATCTTGGTTCGTCAATGTTAATGCTTGAACTGTATTCATGGCTAATGGTATCATTTGGTTGTATGCATTTACCATAATTTGATTGCCCTCAACCAATGGAGACAAATGTAACATGGTTTGAATGATATAAAATGCAACAGGATTGCCATATTCTTGTAAACTAGTGAATGTTTGACCCAATAGCGTACAGAGAGATTGTGCATGAGCTAAATAAATTTCTGGTGCCATTCCAGTCATTGTTGATAGAGTAAAAATACCCAACTCTTTTTCTGCCATATTTTCACTTGTTACCAGCTGTTGAATGAATTGGAATATTTCAGGCCACGTCTCGTGTGGCAATTCATGTTTAACAATAACACCGATCAATTGGGCAATGGAATTTTTAACTATTTTTTCGGGCTCATTTACAAGACCTTGGAGAATAATTGATTTTACTTCAGTTCTAATGTTTGGTGGTAAAGCAGTCCAATTTTTTCCTTTTGCGTAACGTTTTCTTAGTAATACAGCTGCATATTGTCGTATCTGAAATGTTTGAATTTTTATCATGATTTCGCTCTATGAACATTAGCGGAACATGAATTCAATAGATGATTTGTTTATTACTTCGGTACTAGCTGATGAAACTGCCAATCGACATAATATTGCAGTGCTTTCTGCTTTTTTGAAAGCTTCTCTCAACTCAGCGGTTCCCTAAAAAATTAGAAGAATATCAATTTACTGAAAAATTTAAATTTAAATATACATTAATTTAGTACGATCCTTTCTTATTTCCGAAATTAGAATAAGAAAAAGATTGGCACGTAAAATAAGCCGGATCGAGCACGTGCTTCCAATATTCATCATTTCTATACTCTTGGAATAAATATCACGTTTAAAAAAAATTGTTCGATCCATACCTGTTGAATTATCGAGTTGTCAGCAACTAACAGCTTTGCTAATATCTCTTCCATGATGGATAAATTATTTGTTTCAAAAGCCCTGGCGGCTAATTTTGTGAAATCGAGCTATTCGACAATTTTGTGGAGTCGACAATTATTCACAATTTATTCGTGACTACCAGAGCATTGTTACCACCATTTCTTCAGACTTTACAACCGACAGTGTAACTAACGAAAGAGTTTCTTTCGTGACCTCACTCGATTCAACTACCCCCACCAAATTCAATTCTTGTGTATGCGCTTGTGACGAGCCCCCAATGAGACAAGTACTGGAGTCCGTTTCTTACTGTGCAGTGATCCGAGGGTGAGGGGATTCGTAGTGAATTCAACTTGGTCGAGTTGACATCCGAAGGGAACTCTCAGCCTGGTTGACGGTATACGTAGTGGTAGAGGTTGAATAATGTTTCTACTACGCATATATTGTTGCGCATTTCACCGAACGCCCTCTATAAGTTCTTGTAGGTAATCGAGAAATCATATTTTCCTTCCTATGGTATCTACAACTATTTTTGAAATGACTGAAAATCATTATAACCACCAGAGAGCTCTGGCATCAGCAGTAATGTAAATGTCATTGAACATTTGATGTAACGAAATGGCGGGAAACTTCGCGTCACCATATCAACTGGATATTTTGTCGTTTGTGCGGGTTTTCTATAGTGTCCCAACTGTTTTGCGTGTGCGTTTAAACATGTGGAATGTCACTAAACAGTAAGTTCAATAAAACACTTTCAATGACAGTGTAGCAGTGACGTCATGGAGTCAGTCGATAGAACGTTCTGCTAATGAGTGAGTAATAACTACATTATATCAGATTGCTTTCGGCTGTCTCGTATTTCTGCGAAATTCATCTTCAATATTATTGTTATCATAAATTAAAAGGTTCCATGGTTTGGTGGAATAACAAAATTTTAAGATCTTAATTTTTCGTCACAACGCTCGTGTGAGTTGCTCTGATTGCAGTGCTATCGGTTAAGCGATTCGTCATTTAGTTGTAGTTGTTCATTCTGATACACAGACAACGCTCATATAAATGTTGCTTTCCATACGGCAGTATTTGTGTGTATTCTCACTACTGTTCAACTCACTGTTGATTAAACTTCATATGCATATACCGATGTTTTAACAGGTCATAGCGCATTATGAATTTGATAGTGTGAGACTTCGAATGGTGTTCGCTACTCAATTACAGAGTCTACTGGAAGAACGTACAGATCAAGCATTTATTGATGTAATTTAGAATTGATCACATTGGCTTCAGCCGTGGATTCACTGCTATCTCTGTCAACTACGATAGTGGACGATGTTGAAAATATTCAATTTATTACTTTTTGTTTATAACGGTGAGTACTGTGATAAGTTTATGTATTGATATATTGATGTCATCACTTCGAGATGTATATCTATATATATAAATGGATAATCATCAGTGAATGGAGTTGATTGGGTGGCATTGCAATCAAATCAACAACTACCAACGTTGCCTATGGATATCTGCGAAGTTGGAAAATATTATAGACACAAATGTAATGTTTGTGAATGTATCCCACCAGGATTGACCAGGTGTAAAACATTGACATGTATCGGTGATCCAGTTCGAAAAAGTGAGTAAACAACATTGAATATAACACAACTATCATACAGATATCAAGCGAGACGAAGTACGGAAAAGGAGTTGTTTAAGTCATATGCATTGGTCGCGTAGTTATTGCGATGTAAACTGGTCAATGTTAAATTAATAATTTATGTCTCCAATCTTCTCGAAGGTGATCGTTACGATTCATCAGGTTGCGTTCGTGGCACTACTTTTCACGTTTGGTGTAATGCATGTAAATGTCGTGATGGTGTTCATGTAACTTGCACAAAGAAAAAATGCACCTAAATATTGAATGTGAGTTGTTATTATCGTCTTAGAGAAATAGAATAAATTGTATTTGCAGAAAGAATCGATGGTGTTCTATTATAATTGAAATTATGTTCTCTACATTTTTTTATTTTCACAGTTTACAAATGATGACCAATCAATTAGATGACGTGAATATATACGTTTCTCTATACTGCGATTGTGTATCGCAAACGGTTCAACTTAATTCGCCAATTCTTATTTTTAACGACGTTGTACTTACAGTTGTTGATAAATAAAATGTAATTAAATTTTCTGTAGATTGCAGAAGAGATATTGCAGCATTAGCGGCGGCTAACGATTTTTCCGTATGCACTCCATTCATAGATTCATGTGATATAGCATTGTCGTTCCAATATGAATTGGACGACACAGTCATCACGATCAGACAAGTATTTAGAGAAATCTAGTTGGCATCTTTGAATTACTCGATGAAATTAGAACGGACATCAATATAAAACTATTCGGAGATGTTGGTTAAGTATGTGTCATTCGTTATATTTATTACGGTAAACGGTAAGTATCTTAATAATACGAACTTTGTGTACAATCAACGAGTTCATCTTTTTGTACATCTGAATCAATTTTCAGTCAATGCAGTAGATTGGACCTCTGTACAATCGAACGGGCCGTTGTTTGATATACCATTGGATAACTGTTCAGTTGGGCAATATTATAAATCTGGATGTAATGTGTGTGAGTGTGTCTCACCAGGTTATCCAAAATGTGGTACGCTTCGTTGCTTTGATGACACGCACGATAGAGAACGGCGTGAGTATTTGGTGCAGTTTCATCATCAATATCTCTTGTTATTCTGATGATACGGAATGAAGAATGAATTCGCATTGAATTATTTATTATTCAAGATGCAAATGTGACAGAAGTGGGGTGTGTTATTGGAACGGTTTATCATGACTGGTGTAATATATGCCGCTGTGAAAATGGCAGTTCTGGTACATGCACAAGAATGAGGTGTCGTCACTCGTCTATATTGTAGGTGTCATGTTTTGTTTATATGTTCGACAAAGAAAAGGAAAAGCTGGACCGGTAATATCTCATTAGAAAATTTGGAAATAAAGTCATGTGCAAACACCTACGATGCATTACTCATTGCTATTGAATATGAGTCATGTGTGAATTTTTTGCGCTAATGAATATTCGATGCTTCGCGATTGTAATCATTGGTGTATTCTGTAAACATTGGATGTATACGTTTGTTTACTATGCTGTAGTAGAAAATAATATACAGTAGTGTATGAGTATGAATAAGAGGAGGTGCTTTTCAATTCACATGTACTCAGCTATCGAGCGATTATTTATAATTTCACACGTCGTCTTGTCTGGCAGAATTCGTGCTGGCAGTAAATTCACATGGAATTTTCACGTCATGTTCAATTCTGGGTCAAATTAAAAATGATTCCTACTATTACAGAAATTTCGATGACAGGAAAAAGAGACTTGACATTTGTTTGAATGTTGGATTAATTTGATTAATCGTTGTGGCTTCAGTTTTATTCTTGAGAATATTTATTTTCGTAAGTATAATAACGGCAGAGTGTACGGAATTTTTTTTGTTCACTCTGGTGAAAATAAATTCACGAAGAAGAAAAATAATAAACAATTTTCCGGATTGGTATATCATAGTGTTTTCTTTATTTTTGTTTCTAGTAGAAACAAACATTGTGGATCCTATTTGGAGAGCTACGCTTCTATTTTACTCCATTTCAATTCTCTCTATGTGTCTATGGGGACACGTTAAATGTGGAACAGAATCATTTTGCTGTGAATTATCATTTCGATAAATTTTCTTCCGTTTTTGATGGCTTCTTTCATTTTTGCTTTTCCACCACCAATCGAAAATACATATTTTTACTGGGAATTTCTGCGCTTCAGATATATTCCTCGCTCTCTTCTCTTCTTCATGCGTTCTCTTTTAAGCCTGTGCAATGTAAGTCACGGATTGTTTGTCTATAGAGTTGCGGCTTGTTCGATAGTTTATTATTTTAGAGCAAACTCCTTCCTGCACCGCATGCTTGTCATTATTTTGTCTCTGTCTCACACTCATCCTTTTGGTTCATTGATTCGTTAGTGAGTATGAGGAATGAGGGAGTGCAAGGAAGAATATTAGAAAGAAATTTATCCCTTCCGAGTTCCTTCAAGGTAATTTAAAATTGATGTGTCACCTTGTGAATTAAACATTTTCATAAAGAAGATTGATCATATGAATTTTGTTTCATTGATTGCTATAATCAGTTTCAATGCAAAAATTGTTTTGCATCAAGTGCAAACACCAATTCAACTTGCTTTTTTCTTTTGTGATGAACTGCTGTGACGGGAAGTTATGGAGGGAAACTGTTGAACAGGCACTGGCTGTCATCAACACCGTTGAGTGGTTTCGCTTGCACGTCATCCATTCCATATTACTTTTATGATGCATATGAATTTCATTCATCTTTATACCGATTTATACATCCATACATTATATGTTGTATAAATAATACCCCAAATTATAAATAAAATGTGTGATTCATATTCACATGACATATTGAAGAATATTCTCTCTAATCGTGAGGTACAAAAATTTTTCAGACTTTTCATTGAGTACTCATTGAAGGAATCTCACGGTTGATTCTCATAATTCGGCAACAATTTTGTTGATAGTATCGTGAATGTTATTCATAATCTTCGTAATGAGTATCCACCAAGACCAAATGCAGCTTATTGCCTCTATATATGAAAGAGGAATGAACACTATAAAAGGCAAAGTCTGTTTTGTGATGCCGACACCACATGCGTTCAGCCGCTTTCGCGCGGATTGTCTTGTTAGACGTTCATTAATTGTCTAAACAAATCGCACATAGAAAGATGGCTGGATGAGATTGGTGTCGAAAATTTTCGAATTTGTTCTATCTGACAATTGTGAAAAAAATGTCGAATATCTATCTGGTTGATTCCGTTATAATTTTCTCTCATAAGTGAATAGAGAATTTAATTGTGAGATTAATGGTAGAGAGTAGAAATTAAACAGAGATGAGGAAGTGGAGGGTAATTTTCTTATTTGAACACGTGATGGCATTTTACTCGGTTCCGTTTCGTCTTTATGACGCTCTGGGCTAGGCAATATTCTTTTTCAATACAAATATTCCTTAGCTTTAGCGTCTGGATGCAACGTGTTGCTGTACAGTCACTCTTATCTCTGTTCTCATTGCTGCGCCACGAGAATTTATTTCTCTTTCAGTTTTAACATTTTTCTACTCTCTCTATAGGAACATATTTCTCTCAAAATACAGAACAAGAACGACTTTTCATGACTAGGACGGATATTTTTTCGGGTTCCTCAACTGTTACCTTTCCTATGTTCATAGAAAACAATTACGGATTATCAAGTAAACTAATCGACCAATCATCGCAGGGTGATGTGAAGAATGGTTCAACAGGATCAATAAAGAAGTTTTCGGTTTATAAATGAACAATTTACCCTTATTATAATTTTTTTTTCTACACCGTAATTTTTCTTAAGTCTATAAAAAATTTTAAAATCAATAACAGTAGTGATTTTCACATTAACACCTTAATAATTTTTATTTTTTTTTCGTAGTCGTCGATATTCTCCAGACACAATTTTATTGCGTTGAATATTATCAAAGTTGTTCTCTGTATTTTATCCCTCAGATTTACGATTTGAAAATTATTTTATAATTCATTTTTATCTTTGATTTGTGTTTTGTTGTTTGTTTCAATTTATCACTCCTACATGGAATATTTTATCGGATCGTAATACATAGCACTTGGTGGTGATGTTGCGCTGTGAAGATTGGATGATACTGCACCAGGTAAACTCAATGAACTCAAATTACTCAGCGATAATGAACTCAGTGTATTTAATGTGCTCAACGCAACAGAATTCGCTGTATGACCAAGGTAAGTTGGCTTTCTCTCAATAATTGCTCCACCAGAACTGTTCGAACTGGCATTCGAACATTGAATTCTCAAACCTGCAATAGGATAAATAAAAATTATATAAATTGATGTCTATGAATATATTCAAATACGAATATTATGTGTAAAAAGTGGAAAATTCATTGCTAACAATTCACATTTGAATCTGTGAACAATTTTTCCTTTATGATGAGAGGGACACCAATTCTCCCCCTAGGACCACACGCGTAATTGAATGTAAATAAAGAAAAAGGAGAGACGATTAAAAAAATTGATATAAATTTTCTGAGACATTCAAGTAGATGTGCTTCTCAAGTACGAAACCACTTCACTCGTGTCTGATTTTTCGTTTTTCTCTAGTGGATATAACTTCTCTGTTTTTTTTTTCTCATTCTACAATACATACAGATCTACCATTAAGGTCCTCATAAACAGATATTGTAAATTGACCCTCTTGTCATTTATAGTCTTGGGTCAATAACAAACCAAAATTCATTGTGACCACTCTGTGGAAGTCAAGTGAATATTAACAGCGAGAATTAGTGACACAGTGCACTTTTCCACACGTGTGTACAAACGTACACAATGGCTGAAGACAAAACTTTTTATTTATCACCATGGCCATTGTAAATAAAAATCATTCAAAGACTCTATTCATAAATTATTATTTTATGATATTTCAATAGTTAAGCAGGATGAATTTCCACGAGTAAATTCACTGGAGATAAATATCGCGTTCATTCATCTGATTTCCGCTGATAAATTTTTTTCTCCTCAATATTTTTTATTTTCCATCCATCACAATGTGGTAACTGATTCGCAGACGAAAATGTCTCTGTGTGTGGTCTCACCATGTGATGGTATAATGACTGCCAGTAAAAACTCGCTTCGAGTTCTTTCGCTTCACTTTATAATGACGCAATGATGTTTAAATAGAGAATATGTACACATAGAATAGCTAAAGACCCAAGCAAATTATTTGATAAAAAATTTATTTAAATCTATTTTTATTCGATTTTTTGGAACTATTGTGCGTCATGAATGAAATTTATGAACAGAGTGAATATGTTCATGTCTGTATTTTATACGTGAAAAAGTCAACGCGTATGCTCGAAATAATTCACGTGGTGCATCGATATATTAAATGTATGAGGGTATGCGCAATGAGGGGTGTGAATAAAAAAATTTCCACTGTACCCATTGCACCGCAGATTGATTTCGTTTACACTTGTTCCGTCTGAGATGAGGGGAAGTCTTTTATAGTTAACTGTGGGTGGTATGAATGGAAATAGACGAAGAAAGTTTCGTTCACTTTTATTTTATATTTTTCTTTTGGTCTTTTTTTCATTCACGACAGTGAAGAATTAAGAAAAAAAATTGTTTATACCCATTGCTATGTTTTTTTGTCAGTAATGATTTATAATTGGTATCAATCAATGCAATTTCGAAGAATCTGCAAAAGGAAAAATCGAATTACTCCACATTGTTGTTTCTTTCTATACATTTTCAATCAGGTCTCTCTTATTTGTTTCAGTAGTGATATTCGATGAATGTTTTTCACAAATTAGTTAACATTTAATATATAAATAAATAGAGAATCCAAAACTTCATACACTTTTGTGCTTGCGACCCAAGTAGATTAGAGATCCATCTTGTTTATCGCACCCGTAAACATTTTGACGATAAACGCAGATATAACATGAGTAAGAAGGCAATTTCGTACACTTATACTAATATACACACATACATATATTTATATACAAAGATAAGTGAAATTTTGTATAATCCAAATGAGTTGGTGATAATGTGTGTATATTTTTTCACGCTTTCATTAATTTTTATTGGTTTACCTATACTCAATTACTATTCATAACAAAATTTCGTTTCGTTTCTATACTCGACACGCGTTGATTTGTTGGAGGTTATTAACGCGTGTTCGAAAGTCAAAAAGCATATGAAAAAAAATTTAATACAAGTTTTCAAATCTTCGTGGACTGACAGGAGATGTCATGTTGGCTAATAGTTGCTGTCATCCTCCGTCGGATGAAACGACACGCTCTTCCGTTTCATTATGTGGGAAGTTCTATTTATCGCAGCATTTACTTGACATAAATTTTTTTATTTTATTTTTTTCAATGTACACCAATGCCATTACACCATTTTCAGTTTGCATTTATGTTGAATGATCGATATTGACTCTAAGATGTGACAGTGAGGAATATAATGGATGAGAAGTAAACTCAGTCGATGACCCAAAAGAATTAATAAACAATTTTAGTGTAACACTTGGAGTGAAAACTCTCGAGTAGTTTCAGGATGTGAGATAAATATCGAGGCAATTTTTTGGTATGACAATTTCATTTCAATATTGCGCGTTTCACAAGTGCAACACGAAGGGACATGTGAGAGAGTGGTGAAATTCATGATTTTTTTCTCTATTCGAAAGTTTCCCCGTTTCATTTTACCTTATGGAATGGGTTCATGTTACCCTGACTGGCGCCTTACTGCTCGTAAAGTGCGTCTGTATGAATTTTCCAGATGGCCCAGTCTCACACACGCACACACAAACGTGTGAGCATCATTATTGTCCTTGTGCTCCGGATCCTTGGGATATTAAGGACAATTTGACGCTCGTAAAAGTCAACACATTGAATATCAAATATAACATGGAAAAGTCGTGGGTGGTGTGTACGATACCGGACCGTATACATCCCATGATATTTCTTCCCCTTTTTGGCTTTTTTTTTATGTTTTCATTTCCATATTTTTCCCAGTCCTTTCGTTCACTCGGGGCTCTTCTACAACTCTTTTAGGATTTGTTTCCGAGGTCGTAAAAGAAACACCCTTTCTCCGATTACATAATTTTGTTGAGGAGCAACGCCACAGGGTGTTGACCTGAGAAATTTGACTATCCATTTTGTTAAGTCATCCTTTCTCTGGTGGTCAAAAATTGGTGAAAGATTGGGATGTTCCACCCTTGCGAAGGGGACTATTATCATCGGTATGGAAATAGAATGACAATTGTAGTTGCAATGAATGCCTTTAAAAAATGACCGCGTGATTTGTACAAATCGTACTCCTGTTATGGTTTTTCATTCACTCGAAGACATCAACGATGAAAATCGCTTCAGAATTCAATTTCATATGAATAAAATCACGAAACAATGTGACATTAGCAATAGTTTTGATCAAGATATAACTCAAGTATTTCCATCTTTGATAATGAAGAACATTGTAAAGGCAACGGCTCCATAGATTAAAATAATTTCAATAAAGCACTTTCCCTTCTTTAGCCTCAGGGAAATACCTTCAAAAACAATTAGTTATCATTAATGACTATAAATGACTACATTAGAAAATAATTAAGAATGCAGTTTCCCTCATTAAGAGACAAATTGCATTCCTAATCACGAATATCTTGATATCACCCATCATGGGATCCGCCCCATGATAAAGTATATAAATACACGGTGAGAAACCAAACTCTCTCTCAGATAGTTCGGTCGGTACCTGCGCACATACGAAACGTGAGTTTTGGTAAAGTCCCTGTTCATACTACGGTTGAACATACTAATTCTTTATATCGAGTCCCCGTAGTACTTATGTGCGTGTGATAAGTATATTCGAATATCTATTTGCT
>JABMBR010005489.1:0-15289 GCA_018881525.1 Meteorus sp. PSUC_FEM 10030008
ATGTATATATATACTTATTTATTTGAAATCTTATACTTCTTCACACAATGTTGCACATCGTGTGACAAAAATATTAATTATTCTTCGATGGCAACGGTAAATTTCAAGAGATAAGGAAAAGAATAAATATCATGAAAATTTTCAATCGATCTATAACGCAGAAACTAAAAATTAAGAAAGGATTGATCGGCTAATATAGAATGGAAATTCCAATAATAAAATAAAATAAAAAAGATGTCTGCAATCTCGCAAGCTATTGCTTAACAATTAATATCGCCACTTCAACACTTATCATTCCCCTGCCTTTCGTCATCTTCACATCGATTGAGAGTAATCAATGAATCAAATTGTCTTTTCCTTACACTCAAACCCGTTTCTATTTATCTTTCCCCTCCACGATAAGTCCTAAATAATTCAATATTAAATATATAGCTGCAATTTATTCAATAGCTTTGCTCATGAACTCAATGAATCGTTTTCCATATTGTTCGGGATCGCATGTCGAAATACCATCGACATTCGAGCCATATTTAACAGTTTTCGCTGCCTTTGCTGCCTGTTTACGTACACCATAATGAGTCAATACATCAATTATTGCCAGAAAATAAATCTCTTTCATTGGAGCACCTAAAAACGAAAAGCAAATGGCAGGAACGTTTGTACAAATGGAAATAGAAGAAAAAAGATTTTTTTTCATCGTCAGCGAAGTATCTCAAGTTTTTTCTTCACCTTCGGAACTTGGAATAGCATAAATATCAAGCTCTGGGATAATTGCATCCTCATATTGAAGACTGGTTTCCCTCATAAATCCAGTATGAGGTGATTCTGGTGGTGTTGTCATTCCAGTCACGCCACTCCAACCCCAGAGACGGCTGGAAAATAATTGAGTAATCAGGAGCGTCAATAAAACAAAATGACATGAAAATAGTTCTCAACATAAGTTATTTGGAAAGTCTCAAGAACACGTTCGGTGATCATGTACAGAATCTCGATATATGAGAAAAAGGAATGAGATACAAGCAATTCATATTCGTTGCGGAAACATTATTCAATGTGACACGTATACACCGCTTTGTACAGAGCGGAATTTTCAATGCTGGTTTGGCCAATTTTATAGACAGCTATCGACGAATTGGCCTCAATTTTGGCACAGCTATCGCGTGAATGTTCTTCTATAGCACATTCCACCAATCTTTCGATATTCACATTCGGAGTTGCCTTTCATTGCTCTCAAGTTTGAAACAATTTCTCAAAATCAATATGGGTTACTTGAATGTAGAAAAACTGTGACATAACTCCCGCATATTTCTTTGAAATTTCGACAATTCATTTACTCTGTTCCCGGTCCACGGGAGTCCAAGCCGCTGCCAGATTCGCTGTCATCTTCATCATCATGATTATCTTCATCTTCTTCACGCTCCGCTCGTTCTCTGTTTTCTTGTTCGGCCCTTGCACAATCATGTAAGCCCAGCAGAAGTGAATAATCCATCAGATGAAGTCTCGTTAAGAACTGTAATTGTAACAAAAAACAGTCATTCCGATTCTAGAAACGCTTCAACACTTTTAACACATTTCGACTTCCAACTTGTTCCATGGTGTTCGATGAATTATCGTTCAATAGTAAAACTCACGTCAACATCTGCTGTCAATGTATCGATGAGCTTCTTCTTCGCATCATCACCAATATAAATCTTCATGCCTTCTTTTACAAAGTCATTATCTTTATATGTTGGTAAATCCTTTTCTTTCTCTTTGTCTGAAGCTTCGCGATCAACAGTTGAGCCTTTCAAATCAAACTTCTTATGTGTTGTCAAATGATTTGAGAATACATTTCTTATTGCCACAACGTAATGCTCCACACCATCAACAGTCAATCGGTACATTCCCAAATACTGTGGCAATAATGTTTTACCATGTCTCTCTACAATGTACTAAACAGAAAATAAAAATTAATTTGGAAACAGGTAAGTGAATATGATTTTCGTTCACTTCCCTCATCATATTTTATACAAGAAAGACTCAACTTACGGGATGATAATGTTTGAGAAATGAATGCATTCGTTCAACCTCTTCGCTCGTTAGTGTTTTAATTATAAACAATTTGTCATATGATTGATAGAATTTCGCACCGCTCTTCCCTGATGAATCGTCAAGTGTAGGCTGTGACCTAAAATGAAGACAAAACAAAAAAATGCACATTGAAATTCGTTGTGAATTGTACTGCAGTTCTGCTTTTTGAATATAAAAAATTGTGCAGCGGCTCATTGACCCATTGAAACATCATCTTGATTTTTTTTGAAATGAACCCAACGAGATGAAATTATTCTTACAGAAATTAATCTATTGTACGGAAAAAATGAGGTGAAGAATCTTTTCATTCATTGTAGCATTTCGGACAGTCAACTCATCTGATTATTACAAGAATTTTCAGCACATCAATGTAGAGCTGCAATTCAATTCTGAATGAAATTTTGAATTATTGAATGCGATCAATCATCCAGATGAATTAATCCAAGAAACATAGCACTGCAGTGTAATTGTAACACGAAGAAGACGTTCATACTGTAATTGTACCAATTGAGAAGAATATTCCGTTATTCATACACCTCTAAATCGGAATGAATTGAAATTCATGATCAATGCCAAACACAGTTGCGACATAGAAAATAATTTTCTTGGCAGTACTACGTTGTTTCTGTTCCAATTAATTAATTCTCACTCTATAATTCAGGTCGTTCGTTCATCAATTTCTGCTGCATGTCTTAAATGCATCCAAAATTGGATTGGAACAATCCAAAATTACCAAGACGCTTCATACCAAAAAAAAAAGCTAGAGATGAATTGGAGAAATAGATTTGCAAATGGGATTTTCATCCAATCCTCACGGTGGTCGTGTGGAAGTAATTTTGAACACTCCATCACAGAATTCAGAACGATATTAATTTATTCCAAGAGGCTTCAAAGGGTCAATAGAAACCACAATTAAATTCAATTGCCCATTCACCTTTTTCTTTCATCTTGATTTTCAATCTCTCGTACATAAAAACGGAATGAAAATATTATTGGCACCCAAAATAATGAAGCAAAAATGTGCAGATGGATTGGTGTAGATTGTATTAAAGCATCGAGTGTTGAACTCGGAACAAAAAAAGGGAAATGATAGAAAGGATAAAAGGAAAAAGTCTCCTTATCCGAATCACATGGTAATTCGTTTTTTTTTTATTTTTGTTTTCTTTTTTTTTCCTCGCGACGTAATTAATTCACAAGCGAAGCTACAGTCAAGGATCCTCGTAGTTAATTCCAATTGTTTTCACTGTATATACCACCGTAGTCTATGTTGTAAATGTATTCATGTGATTGCACTTGCATGTCTGTGTTTGTGTGTGAGTGAGTGGGCGGGTGGGTGGCAAAGCAAAAGCTCAATTGCGAAGCCATTCTTAAAATTGGAGTGAATAGGAGAAACTTATTTGTTCAAATGCGTGTGAATGACAGTAGTTAACTTTCTTAGGTTTTCAGCAATATCAAACACAGATAAACATTGAGTCATCATTAAAATTGTTAATCATTCTTCCCAACATCCTCCAAACCACTTTGATTTTGTGCCACAAATAAAACGGCAACAAAAAATGTATATTAGCCACATGATCATTGGTGAAACAGGGTGAGAATGGAGAATTATGCAAATTGACATTGAAATAAAAAATAAAAAGAACATAAAACACGCATACAAAAAATGGTATAAAGAGAAAATTAATTAATAGAAAAAAGTGTGTTTTCGTCATTGTGATATTTCTTTTTTTCTAGTTGTTGGTTTATTTATTTGTTTGTTGGTGAGGGAGGGAAACACAATAAAGAATAATCTAACCTCAGGCGTTTTGGTTTAAAACTGTAGGTACGTTGTGGCTTATTTATATTTGGTAATTGCGACGCGGAGGAAGTGGGAGCCGATACAGTTATTGACGGTACTGTTGCTGATCGTTGTACCAATTGTCGTATCCTGCCGTTCTCACTGATTGGACGAATACATTCAGTATTATTTGATGGCTTTCTCAATCTTCGATTAGCTCGCGACGGATTAAACACACGACATCTATATACATTAACAAAATCTTTTGTTTAATTATTTATTAATAATAGAGGGGGGTCCAAAAAAAAAATTCACTCCCGAATTTGATATGTATTCTTCATCACCACAAATCCACTTCAATTTTATGTTCACTCAATTTTATATTTGCAATATTCAATTGCATCTTCATTATAGGATGGGCTACGCTCAATTTCTTATACCAAAGAAAAAAAAAAGGATTAAAAAATATCTTGAAGAAAAATAAAGGGGAAATAGAGCTTTCATAGATATAGAGAAAAAAAAATATGAAACAAATAAAAATCCAATAAATACCAAATTCTCAAATAATATATGTAAATATAAAATAATATTTAGTTACCTCGTCATTGATTCTTTGTAATCAAGATCATCAATTCCAAATCGCTCACGCAAATTCCGAAATACTAATGGACAATATTCCTTGATTTTGAAGTGCGACGGCATATTTTCTCTGTAAAAAAACATAAAACAATAAAAAACAGAAAGAATACATCATCCATCCTGTCATAGGATTATTATTATTTTTTTCTTCTTTTTGGTTCTACCCGGCTCGCTCTCAGTCAATTTTGATTCACCTGAATAAACATATTGCGAGCACACAACAATCGTGTGTTCTAATTTTTTTTTTTCCTTTTCGTTGTCTCACATACACACGTGGCTGTTAAAATAATAAATCATCATTTTTTTTTTCCAATACTTCACAAACACGTATATACTCTCAGAAATTCACCATCAATCGTCTATCGCTAAAATGAACATACGAAAACTTGTATATACCCACGTCAACATTTTTCCAGAATTATTGAACAAATGAAATGGATCAGATAAAAAAATATGGAATGAATCTATTTGGTATGTTGCAATAAGACAATGAGACCTTCACTGGGTCTATTATTATAGAAATACTAACTCTGGCAATCTGGCTATTGAAGCTTGACAAAATTAGAATAAGCCACTTTCCTAGGTATCAAAAATAACCATATATTTGCCGCCTTTAAAAACATTAATGAATGTATACCACTTGTGTAGGGACCAAATAAAAATAAAATTCATCAATTTAATTCTCCAACATCAAATGTAAACACAATCTATTCTGGGTGTAAAAATGAAAAAAAAACAACACATTTCAACGATGAATAACTGAATGAAACAGATTATATCTACATATTCTTTACATATGTATAGTTACTTACTTATTAAAAAGATGATTATCGACTTTTAGCTTGCTATAAGCTCTAAAGTCATCTGGCAATAGCATAACCGGTATGTTGACGTGACTTAGCTCATTAATCTGCAACACAATACAACGCCGTATTAAAACATGGATATCAAAAAAAAAAGAACAAATTAATGAAACAGAAATGGATATTCCACTACAATTTCGTAACCTACATATACAGAATAAATCTTCTCCAGTCCTTGATCATTCTATATACAATGCTGTACACCAATTAAATAGAACCCACACATTAATGACAATTATGCAATAATTAAAAATTCACATTCACACAAAAACGTCAAACACATTCATGTATACATATGATATAGATCGACATTAGTGTTGCTGTATTTGTAATATTATAGACGCATTGGAACACGCGATACGCAATTTTATGTCGCACCAACGACAATTTACATTCAGTTCATCGTCATCACGAATATCTACATATCATCCATTCTCCGTTGACAATATACATTAATATCATCAATATTAACGTTAGTTGAATGAATTTTTGACAATTGTTATCAATCAATATTTCGTTATCACCCTTCAATAAAATTGAATCCAAATAGAAAATGAAGCAACACCTAATAAATAACAGCAGCTTGTCATACATATTCAGTAAATATTTTTCTTCACCAAATTGGGACAAATCCAAGTGTGAAAAACCAACGAAATAACGATAATTATCATACCGTATGATTGACACCCCACATGAAAACACTTAGGAGTGGCTCGTTGGCACGAAAAAGCTTGACCTTTTGATGCTTAACACGAAAGTGTTTCTTCTTGAGCTTTGAGAGCCCGCCAGACATATGCGGTGCCCCCGACATTTTTTCCACACGTCTACTGCTTCAATATAACAAACCAAAATAAATTTTATAAATAAATTAATAAACAAACAAACAGTCACATATATAGAGAACATCCAATGAATAAATGACTGTATAAACAAATAGATATGTAAATGTTATTATATATTATTAAACTGTGTGCGAATTATTTTGTGTTCGTTATCAATTTATTGGGAATTCTGTCACGGTACCATACGTTTATTGTTTTATTCAATACCAGGTGAATCTTTGGTACTCGCTCGTTTCGCTCTCTCACTCGCACTTTCTTCAGATGAAAGAAACTGCGCCACGAGAGAGACCGTTGAGAGATAAACAACACACACCCGGGGGGGTATAATTCGATTACGCCATCGACTTTTCACGTTTTCCACAAGAAAAAAGCTACAGATGAACAGAAAATGATAAAAAAAATTGGATGATAAAAAGTGTGATAGTGATAATATAATAAGTTTTGCAATAAATACTTGACACTTGATTTGAGATTGGAGTTGATTTCTGATTTCCAATGTGTAAGCTCCAATCAATGTACAATATTCATGTTATTTTGTGACAAATGGACGGGATAAATATTGTTTTTTAGGTTAGTACTTGAATTTTATATTTTATCTTTTTCTTGTGTTTACTTATGAGGTTTTGTAATTATATTTTATCGTTCAATTTGACTGATGGATATTATGGTGTTAGCTGCGTTACTGTCGATCAGTCACTGATGAGAGAGAAAGATGTCGTGTCTCTTTAAAAATGGTGGAACGCGCCGATGTGCAATGCATTCTGGGTGGCAAAATGGCGCTAACCAGATTGAAATGGCGACCGCGAGGAATTTGAATAGAATATCGGAAAATTGTATACATGTCTATTTCCACACGAACGATCTCATGGGCTCTCTCTATTGATGACTTGAAGTTTATTTTCATTAACGATTATCTTAAATAAAAGTAATCATGTTCCCATAAGTTAGTGGAGGAAT
Organism: Meteorus sp. PSUC_FEM 10030008; assembly: GCA_018881525.1. Taxonomy (NCBI): domain Eukaryota; kingdom Metazoa; phylum Arthropoda; class Insecta; order Hymenoptera; family Braconidae; genus Meteorus; species Meteorus sp. PSUC_FEM 10030008. The sequence continues at coordinate 7,149 of JABMBR010005489.1, forward strand.
CTGGAGTGATTTTTTCATGCATTAGTGATGATGAATTCTCTCTTGTGACATTTAATTATAGGTATAATTATTATGTTATGTATCCCTCATTATATGAAGAGATATTAAGTATAATTATTACCCATACTTCCTGTTTGCTTCAGTATATAATTATTATTCTTTGTATTTACACTACCAAGTTTTGAACGGTGTCCCATTGGTAAATATACGAGGGATGCTACTTTTGGAGTTTAAATGTCATATGTATGATGAATCTATCAAATCAAGACAATGTATATACAGTAATAACAGATGTTTTGACCATAAGGCTGCGAAAATTCGGACATTCGAAAATTAATTATAATTGTGTTATTGCACTTGTAAAATTCGATTCAGTTACATGGACATTTGAAGAGTGAACATTTCACATAACTGTCAAACCAAATCAGTTTCATCCATCCATTTTGTTATAGTTGAGTAGTCGAATGACAAACGGTAACACTCACGAACACACATTCGTATTTCCCATTTTGGTGATGACCATCCAAATGATTTTGCGACCTGAGAAAACCACAGTTCACGAAGCATCGATCAATCATTCATCAAAACTATATGACAATCGAAATTATTTAATTCTTCTCGTCTTCATCTTAAATACACAAACTTATAATTATCCATAAACTCATAACTGAATAGCTGTGTGTTGATGAAATTAAATTAAAAGAAAATTACTTTATTTTTGTAAATGTATATGAAAAATATGTTCCATGTTCCTCATTTCAATAAAGACCATTTCAACTGTTCCTTTGCTGACTGAAGGACCTGGAAAATACAACAAATCGTAGGAAATTGTTAAAGATTCAATGAAAGCTGTTTGGCAATCACTTACTGTGATCGACTGTGCAAACAATCGAGTGTGGCATACAGAAAAAAAAACAATAACCAATAAACGACTTAATCATTATAACAATTATTTATACTCTTATTGTTATATACCTGAGCGACTGTTTGTTCACCTAATGGAATGTCATCAGTTCTCAATGCAACTCGTTGAACGACACTTGCCGCATCAGCATCCAAAATGATTCTTAATAAAATAACGGAAAATAAATCTTCTTGTATCAAAGAGGAAATAGGAGGATTTTTGAACTATAACATCGTTTAAACACTATCAACTCACCCTCCATCACAAATTTCATCCATTGCCAACATGACAATATCCAAACTATCTAGAACTGCTCGTTTTTCAACATTCCTTCGTAGAATTTGACTTACTGAGTCATATAAACAATTCAGAACACTCATAAGAATCAACTGAAACATCAATATTCCTTTAAAAAATTAAGGTAAAACGGATGGAACTTCGAATCAATCAGAAATTACCTCATTCTCGTGCGAACTTCCCATCACGTAGAAATAAAGATCGACGTTGCTCCTATAAACACAGGTCAATCCATCCAACATAATTATTTCAGTATTTGATCTATATGTTTTGTTGAATAAATTCTTCTCGAATGCCTTTTGCTCTTTGGACGTTGGGAATGCATTTTTATCATAATATTTGGCTAAAATTCGATTACCATCGTTGTCAAGAATAGCCATCCCCTTCACCGTGTAGAGAGTCGGTTCCTAGAAAACAACATTCAAATATTCATTAAGTATGAATGACAAACATCTGTCACCATATGGATATAAAACAATTGTCAATGCGTTCATTTATATGGCTAATCAATTATCAAAAAAGGAAAAAGAAAAAAAAACAATACTAATACGGTATATTTCATGTCAACTCGAAAGTCCGTTTGAAAAGTAGGGTTAGGTACACTCGATTTCGATGCATTCGGACGATTCATGATGATCCGTGTATTAAAGAACAACTGTATTTGCGGGCTATTATTAGCTACTCGCATCCACAGATCAACTTCGTTATAAATTGGACGAAAAAAAAAACTCACCAATAACTGACCATCCATGTTTACGTTGAGCGACGTGTCAAGATCAAGAGTAGTGACGGAACCCAATTATCGACTATTCGAAATTTCGATTGTGTTCATTTTCGATAATCGATATGTTAACTGAACTCGCAATGGAATTGGAATATATTTGGTTGAGATTGCGAAATTGAGCGACTGCGTTCATTCGATTATGAATTCAAATCCTCAGACTCAATTGTGAATATTTCAAAACGTGAGTACTGAAGAAAGTGCGGTATATTTATGCTCATCTACATTAGTTCAATTACCCTCAGTTAATCAGAGCTTGTTTCAGGATACATCATCATTATGATAAACAAATTTATGAACCAATGGCTAATATTGTACGAGTTTAAACAGAATAGGTTGGTTCAATAATCTATCTCAGACACAAAACATGAAGAACTAATCGTTTTTGGGCCAATGTTGTAACTGTTATGAGCAGACGTGATTCAAAGCTTGATTCGATTTACTCACAATTCGGTTTCTGTCTCATTATAATCTCGGAATCCATGAGTGATTCTATTAATAGAATTACGATCGATTAAAAAATACTGAAGACCATGTCCGGAACATAGATGAAGATAAAAAAAGTTGAGAGAGACAGAATGATGAATTCCGACACAAGGATGAGGCCCAGGAAATGAACATAATTCACATAAATTGTGAACATTTTTATTATTGCTTACGAGTCAATATGAAACAATAAGTGTATATTAGCATGAAATTTTTGATTAGATTTTAAGTACTGTAATTGGGCACGAGCTGTGCGGCGAGTTGTTGAGTGATTAGTATAATTTGTCCCCTTTCATTCACATATTGGAACAGATACTCAGGTTGGCCATTTACATATGATAAACTTTGAACTACACTTGGGTCCAGGTACCTCTGATAAATAATAGCGGTTAACAGTTCTACTGCAGTCGATGCTACCGCGACAGTTGATGCTGGTGCTACTGAGCCTCCGATCTGCACATTGAGACCAGTCCCTCCATAATTTGGCGCTGGATTTCCTGCTGGTGCTACAGAGCCTCCATAATTCAAATTAAGACCAACCCCTCCATAATTTGGCGCTGGATTTCCTGCTGGTGCTACAAAGCCACCATAATTCGAATTAAGACCGACCCCACCATATCCTGGCGCTCGTGCAAATGAAGTTCCTATGGACCCTCCAACCTGTACATTGAGACCCGCTCCAGAATAATGTGGTGTTGGAGTTACTGCTGGTCCTGCCATACTTCCAGCGTACAGATTCACATTTGTTCTGCCATCATGCCCCGAGTTTTGAGGGTGGAATCCCTGTATTCAGATGGATATAAGCATATATCGAAATAGACTGTTGTTTAACTCAAATTTGTTACCGAAAACAAATGGTTTTTTATCCCATCGAAGAAATCAGCTTTCTTTCTCAGGATGCTCCCCAATAACGAGCCGTTGCCATCCGTCCCGAATGTTGGTGTGGAATTGACCTATTGATGATTAATCATAATCGAGAGCATGAGAAATTTATGACATACATAAACACTGAGGAAAACTGACGATGCTCTTCTAAGACCAATCCAATCTATCTTTTATACAAAATGAATATCGTAAGGATTTGTTATCCAGTTTACCTGGTTTAATACACATAGAACGAAACAAGTGAAAGTCAATCGCAGAAACATATTGGATATATCAAAAAAGTTATCTGTGAAAGTTCGTGGACCCGTGATAGCAAAATCACTCGATTCTAGTTTTGAGACTCGAATTCCTCCTTCATTTATATTGATTCCTACATGATCATTCGATGTCTGAAACCATGGGCTAGTCTGTTCACTTGTTCAAATATTGCTATCTCATCAAATATACTGCTAAAAAAATGATAATTTCAAAATTAAATTGATATTTACCACCATTGTTGACATTATTATGATATGCCACATGGAAGAATCGTTTCCTGACAATTATCCATCATGCTGATATGAATAATGTGAATGCTGTATGAAGTTTTTGGCGCGTCCCGATTTACGCATGAGATAATGGATAATGACGATTAGCCAAAGTCCATATTTTCGTCAATTGGCAATTATGAAAGTAGAATAAATCAATGATACAAATTGGATAAAATGATAAGACAACAATGGATACACATATGTGTGCGAAGTATCTATCTAGTCGCATTATTTTATTGATCCACATACTCATTTTTTAAACTGTCGATCGAATTGATTGGGAATAAAAATATAACGATATGCGAAAGTCGAGAGTAGACGTCAACGGGTTGCTACAATTACGTAAAAAGAAATTTGCATTATAAGAGCGAAGTAGTAAAATTAATTATCATGTTTATCCAAGTGCCAGCAAATTTTAATAACATAGTCCGGAAATATTCAAAGAAATGACAAATACTTGAAAAATTGAAAACGTCGTACTTGCGATAATTTATTTGCTCTAATTTTTGATTATCGACAATCATGAGACGGCCAAACTGTCGTATTTGTTCAAGTGTTGCCAAATTTGAATAGTTCATAGACCGCAAAAGTTAGGGATGGCAATGAGATCTCATATAAGTATAACTGAAGAATCGAGAGTCGCAGTATATTCTACAGAGCGTAATTTTCACCACCACTTCCTCGAAACATTCTATACACGCCATTAAAAATGATTCTCCAACTGATTCTAATTGCTTTAATTGGCAGTGCATTCTGCCAAAATCAGGTACGATTTTAATCAGTATTACTCATTGTTGAAGTAATTTTCAAACTGGATTATTCTTTCATCTATCCATATCTTTTCCTCTGATATTTTCAAGCTTTGCGTTCATTATGCGATGTCAAAACCTTTCATTCATTTGGATTGTTCCATGTTTCAGGATACCAGCGATATTAGCAAAGCACAAGAATTGATGGACCTACTCCATCCTCCAAATGGGTACCAAGACTTTTGGTATCAAGTCAGTCCACAAGCATTCCAAGGACTAAGCGTTTCACCAAGAGGATTTCTACGCGTGATAAAACGCGTACATTAGCCACACACATGATCGAGAACTTGTAGTACATCCAATTAGCATCACGATTTTGGAATGATTACATATGTCATCCATAATTGACTGAGAAAATGGTTACGCGAAAAGTGAAATTACGATAATTCGTGTCAATAAATTCTTGCAAATGAAATTAATAACAACTGATATCGTTTATTGTAACATCAATATTATCATGCCTCAGTTTCAATAATTAATAAATTATTTCAGTTGATACAACCTTCAGTTTGTCGTGAAGTAAATCGTTTCACTTTTCAAATTGATGACATAAATTCTGATTGATAGCATCAAATAATGATAAAAAATAATTGCAAAATGTCCATCTACAAAGTTTGTACAATAAACTATATAAAAAGTATATATATCGCATACGAATATTGTTCATCACATGATAGCGTTTAAAAACTATGAACTCTCCACGTAATATTCCAAAAAAAAGGTTGACAAAAAAATAATTCCTGAGAATAATAATAGTCTTGTGTTGAAGACTATTGTTGGTTATATTTATTCATTTATGAAATTTGAAATATTTGAAACATTTTCTCGCGAATTCTGGACCGTTCCACTTCCCCCTGAAATAGCAAACCGAAGATGGTTAAATCACTATGAATATCACATGAATAATGGACGTAGATAGATATACATACTTCAACATCAAATTCCAATAGATAAATGGAAAAATGTGTTTCTTCATCATGTACATTGTCCAATATTCATTCTTTTGATCAACTGGAAAAGTTTCTAATGGTTGAAGTTTATAGTCGAATTCAGCTAAAATACATTTTCCAGGTGCAGTTACTAACGGGCATGAAGCATAACCATCATATGTTTCTAGCAATGGTTTCCCTTTCAAGTAATCCTCAATATTCTTCTGTACGACTTTGGATTGTGGAGCTAAACGAATTGATTTTGATGAGAATAATGTACATTAAAGTTCAATGCTATGATTCTATCTTACCGATCGCCGCCATCGTTTTGGAATTAGGTGCGGAAATACAGTCACCAATGCCATAAATATTTTTATATTTTACATGTTGCAAAGTGTCTGCATCGACTTTCAAAAACCCAAGTTCATTCGTTAAGGTTGAGTGTTTCTTCAATACTTCCGGTGGCCCCATTGGAGGACAGACGTGTAAAAATCCGTACTAGTAATATAAAATGTTTAAAAATCAATACAGATATACACCAACTCATAAAACATACAAGGAAAATATAAAATTACTTTTTGAACCAATTTTTCCGCCGGATTTTTCAAATTTTGAAAAACTGCTTCTTTGGTGTCTCCATTAACTTCAATTAGACACGATTGCAAATTCACTTTGATATCTCGACTCTTGCACACCTCCCACAAAGCATCAGCATACTTCTTAACACCAAAAATTACAGGCAACGATGTATTGTAAACCACATCGATTTTTCCTCTCAGATTTTCCTATAGCAAATACAATTGATAATAACGTGAGAAAACTATTGAATTGTTTGAATGTCATTTGGATGATCGAAAAAAAACTACAAAAGCGATTACCTTTCTCCAAAAATGCTCTGCCAGATAAACAATTTTTTGTGGTGCACCAGGACATTTGACTGGTGAATTTGGGAAGGTGAATACAGCAGCACCTTCGTGTGTTTTCTTGATATTGCCGAACACATTTGCCACTGTTTCTGGTCCATAAATTGAGCAGACACGAGCATCAGGATTCTTCAAAGCGTCAATCAGTCCTGGAATCTACAATAAATGCAGTTTAAATTCCCGAAAGGAAATATAAATCAAAGAGTTAATCATTCAACTTGGTTTCATCCCATTTTTGATCGTCATTCTAACCATTTATCCATTTCCGTGATTTCGAATGTGGATACTCAGTGAAGAGAGCATCAATATGGGACTATACTAAGATACATCGTTCTATGTACTGATGCTATTCAACATCTGCTGTCTCATTGCCTATAGTCCTCAACACCATTTTTCGAATTATTGTTACCTTATCCCAATACAGCTGAAGACCCATCGCAACAACCATAACCCTGTATTCTATCGTATCACCATTACTAGTAACAACGCAATTGTCCTGAGGCTTGAATGATACAACACTATCTTTTATCCATTTTGCATCTTTCGGTAGGACCTTAGCCATAGGTTTATGCGACGAAGCAAACCGATTCAATCCACCGCCAATCAAAGTGAATAGTGGCTGATAATAATGGACCTCACTTGGTTCTACAATGATCACATCATTCGCACGATACTCAAACCCCTTCGTGAATTTCGCTGCTATCGAGCAGCCTCCAGTTCCACCGCCCACGACGAGAATCTTACAACTGTGAATAGCAAGTGATACAAATTTCATATCAAATGTAATCAGTACATCGGTCTATGAATATGATGTTATTCAATCGAATTATATTTTAATAAAATATATTTTTACCTGTGATGAGCATTACGAGCGAGATGTATTTTAGCCCGCCGCAGCATTATCGACGACCCAATATTCATCACATTCATGATTTGTGATTAATTATTTATCACTATCTCAATCGTTTTTGTATCCGCATTGACAAATTGTACTAAGTAGTATCCTTCATCGAACACTACTCGCACTTATCTACTTGTTTTCATGATACCAATACTGTAGGTGAGAATTTCTGGACATGAATCACATGAGTTACGTTTGTTCGATTATTTTACCAAATCGTAACTTTTTTTTCGACCACAAGTAAACCAATGGTCATCTCCGCTAATCGAACATTATCTAAACTCAACCTATAATTAAAATATACAAATTCTAACCTCCGTCTTGTACATTTTGAAAATCGACATTCTTTCTGCAGCCGCTTAAACTGCGTTACCGACTGTAAAAACATAATTATCAACTGGGCATCATATAAAGTTCTCTGTCCCACAATGGCGCCACAACTCTACAGAAACAATTATCAACATAGGTCATTTCCGGTTCGAGCAAACAAAAAAACTGAGCTAGCGAGTGGGGAGGAATCGGATTTTCAATGTACATACATGTATATATGTATAGGTTATATTGTATAAAGACGTCGCGACGCTCGGCAATTTCAAGCAGAAGATACCGGGGGTTTTTCAGTCGTGCACAGCCGGGCAAATAGCTAAGTTCAGTTCGTATACATTTACTCCTTATCCACCTAATATATATATATAT
>JABMBR010005490.1:0-15286 GCA_018881525.1 Meteorus sp. PSUC_FEM 10030008
AAAAAATAATTTCTTTTATACTTTCATATCAAACTCAATCAGAGTTCATTGAATGAAAAAAAATAGAAAAATAAAAATAATTCTGATGAGAATGAACGTAATAAACAAATAAATTGTTGTTCATATGGATACGTTGATGAAGTCACGGCCAGGTAATACAGAGAAATGTTTACAGAAAAATCTCCGTTACTCATTAATCTTTTAATTCAACAGTCAGTGAATCGTTGCAATTTACGAAGCGTAGACAATATATCAGCTGGGTATATTTTTAAATTACCAAACTTGCATATAAATAATCTCATCCAAAAGCGATCGTGAAGTAGGAAGCAAAGGAACATATGAAAAAGTAAATAAATTCATTGAATGATTACACTGAACATGTGTACCAATAATTGTTGAAACGAAATTCTCATCACGTTTCATTTGCGTGATATGTCAAGAATATTTGACATCGTGTTCAAACATTAATTGATCAGTATTAAATTGTGAATGAATATAAAAGGGAGGGAAAAAACATATCCGTACACGCGGTGGTGAATATATGTCTTGACAGGTTGGTGAGACAGAGAAAGATTGAGACTATCACCGTCGAACCGATGATAGTAGGTCACTGCGCCGGACGTGAGGTGCCCTCGTCGATGAGTTCTCTTGCTATGTGCTTGTGTATTGCTACTTTACACTACTCCCTCGTATATGTGTACTTTCGTGCGTGGACATACGATCTGTGTGTATCGTCATACACTTTTATGAAACACGCATGAAAACACATCGTCAGATGGTGAAGATCAAGTTCTTTTCTCATGTGTTTATACAACGCTTGATGGCAAGCTTTCTTTCCTGGGAAATGTCTCTTGTCTTGCCTTTATTCACCTGCTATAACTCGTAAATAGAGTAGTGCTCTCTTTCTCTTTTTTTTTTTTTTCATTTCATTCCGCTTCACTTTAAGCCAATTTATTGAGAAATGTTTCAGGTATTTTATGTTATTGGAGCAATTTTTTTCAAGGTCTTTCAGTTTGTGAAAAATTTGTATGAGAAATTATTGTTTGAGGTATGCTTTTCTTCTTTTCTTTGTGGGTTTCATTGAGTGTGTTGAAGTTGTATGGGGATTTATTTGATGCGCTGCAATGATATGATAACCATAAAACTGTACATTCTTCAATTGAAATGGTTAAAAATTCTCCGCTTATTGACGATTTATTTTGTTTATTTACGGTGCATTCGTTGTTGATGATCTTCAGATGATGAACTTTTTTCATATCCCAATTGTTCATTATAATTCTTGGAGTTCAGTTCATAATTTTCGTATTTTCGGTATCATATTCAGTAAAAAATTCGTTTTTTTTGATTCCACAATCCAATGAAAATTGTTGATTTACTTCCTCCTCCATTCATAGCTTTGTTTAAGCATCAAATATTAATGTTTCACGCCCCTATTCACAGTTCAGGGTTGTATCTAAGTTACTCTACACTGATAAATGTTCTACATCAGTGAAAAATATTCGGCATCCCAAGAACAAATAACCAAATAATTTCCTGATTTTCTTTTCAGTCATTAATCAAAAAATACCAGACATAATTGAAATTGTTCTCTGAACATCCCCAGCTGTTCCCCATTTGATGCACACAATTAGAGTGTACTACCCTTCTCCTTTCTCACATCATTCTGCCGTATGCTATCTTTCATAATTAATATCTCAAACGCCTTCATCTAACGAAAATAAATGAAAAAAATATGACAAATTATTCTTTTAATTTTCTCATCAAGGAGAAAATAATTTAGATCCAATTTAAAGACAATAAAGAATATCGATTGAGACCTTTTGTTTTCCAATGTCTGTCACACTTGAAAAATATTCCCGATGGTGATTTTTTGCTGGTTGTCAAATGAAAAAGCAGAGAAAAAAATGATTAGCATCGTTCTTCACATTCTGTCGTGTCATATGAAATTTTCCGGATGAATTTCCCAACGTAGATTAAAACTTGCGTCCGAATGTCTGCCAATATATAAATATATCTACCTGCATAACATCAGTGGCAGAGCATTTTATCGTGCATTATAATGAGATGGTGGTTTGCCCGCCTCTTTCAGCCTCTCTGATATCAGTGAGCGCACGCAGGTGAATGACGTTTGAAAATTTCTCGACAGGTTACGCCTTAATGCTCACGTGCGCTTCTACCACTCAATATATTTGAATATTCGTCGATTTGTCTTTTGAGTGCGTTGTGAAGAAACTTCCGTAAGTTCGTATCTCCTGGATAAATCATCCAGACTGAACTTGCCAATCAATATAAATATTAATAAAACTTGATAAAGATTTTTCACACAACATAAATCTTTCAATAATTACTCATGTATCTTCAATTTACGCGTGACCAATTTCTGACAGGATGGAGAATGGCATGAGTGGATGAGATATTTTGGAGAAGAATTTTATGGACCTTAACACCCTAATTCCATTTCTTTTTACAATTTTTTGAATTGATGGACGCGATTTTTGACTTTTCACAGATTGAATTGTTTCAAATATTTTTTTTTTATCTGGTACATCTGAAATGATAAAAATATTTGACAGTTTGACTGAACTGCAAGAAAATACTAATAATGAACAATATTAGATAGAAAAAGTGATTTATTAATGGCATAATTCGATGAATATTATTGTAAGACGCTATTACGTTCCCCATTGTGGCAACCGCAATCTTCAGATGTTTAATCTCGTGGTTAACCGCACCATTTGTATCCTACTTTGATATAAACCAATTCGTGTTTACTATTCATTTCCATCTTAATCAATTTCAAAAATGCTGTTCTACATCATAACATTCATATCGCTCTGTTTCTCATGCCAAGAATAAAACTCCGATTCGTAATTTCACTCCTTTCTATAACGAATTGAATGTAAAGAGAGGAACAATCATACGAACTTTATTGTGAAATGAGAAAAATTGCAACAGTGTATATAATGAATGGAATTAACTCATTCGAATGCATGAAAAAAAGAAACCATTAATTTCCTATTACGTGTGGTGTATCCCATATCCACATTTTTTCCTATTCTGCTTTCAATTAATCTCCAACCCGTGTCACGAGTTTTTCATTAACAATGCCCGGATCAGCCCAATTCTCACGTCATGTAATTCTCTTCCCTCGTTTTTTCATTCTCCCTATTCATCCAATTTTTTTCCAGCATTTCCTCAACTCCTTTTTTTTCTCGTTTCTTTCCTTCTCTTGTTGTGCCTCCATCTTCGAACTGATCACAGATACTACAATTTAGGTTATGAATTTTATTTATGTTGCAAACATACATTGCCACAATTAAGTTCAGTAATTAATAGAATATGTAAACACGTAATATAACCTCCATGCACATTACATAGCCATTCGATTGGTATTTGGATTAACTTCCGGAATTTTCTTAACCTCATTCATGGCATTCACCAAACTAAATATGTATTGAGTGAATAAATACTTAATGTGAAACGCTATAGTGGTCGTTTATCTTATTGAGATTGCAAATATGTGTGGGGAGAATTTTTTTCATTTCACGGGAGCATTCATACACACTTTTGCCTGTATGCGTTGGGAATATACAAATAAATCAGATAAAGTTTGTGAAGCCAGTCTTGTTGATTATCACCGGCCTACTTAAAAGCCGCCGTGCAAATTTACTCATCGTAAAATTTGTACCCGGTAGTATGTGAGGTCTGTTGTATAAATATATTTAACAATTTACGTATATTGAATCACGAAATTGAATAATTATGTGTTCGTTCGATCCGAAAATGACGATTTATCTCTTGCTGGTGATTGAAATTGAATAAAGGAAGAAAAATCGCTTGTGAATGTAGCCAGCGGATCGCGAACATTTCACTTTCTAAGTGTCGAAACGCTTCGTTTGCAATCAATTGTCATCATCTCAGTTTAATGACAATGATCATCACGACAATGATGATGATACTAACAACAACTAATGAATCGTCTCACTTCAATTATCCTCCGTGTGGTTTTTATATTCTTTCCATCTCAATGAACCCGGGTTGATGCTCAATAGGAATAAACAAGAATGATGGGAGCGGAGTGGGCAATTATGAGAGTTAATGGATGAAGAATCAATATCTGTGACAAAGATGTATCGTTATAGCATTCACGAACGATTTTAATGAGGAGAAAATTTAATGTCCTACGCTAAAAATTATTTCAATTATTTATGCCATATTAATTTGTGAAGACATAATCATGACAATCTTTGCCATACGTGAAAGTGACAACAGAAAAAGGTGGAATCTTGATACATCTTCTATGTTTGATGTCCACAGGTTGAAATTATTTCTTCAATTTTTCAACGACTGAATATCTGAGTCCAGAATTCCTCATCATAATTATTTCATTACAACTGTTGTATCAATTAAAAACTTACTTGCGAAAACCTATCCAACATGAGACGTGATTCACTTCAATTCATCATCAGATTCATTTCATATGAAATATACTTTGAATATCACAGAGCCTCATTATTTTATGTAAACTTGGAACAAAACATGTCCTCAGTTATGAACATTTCTGTCAACTTCGCACAATGCGAAACAGTTATCAATTCATAAAACATTGCCGCTCTCACATTTCCTTTTCATCTCCTCAAATTCACACTCAGACACCTCACAATAGGAACCAGAATTGACAATAAGAAGAGAATGTTGGTGGAATGAACTCGTCCACATAACGTCGTCAAATTTCTGGTTGTAACAATAACTGGTCTCTTCAACTTCCTTCTATCAAAGACATTCAAACTAGCAACAAAACATTCCTAACATAGTTTTATAATCACACCTGCTAATCATGATGTATCTGTAAAGTATGAAATTGGTCAAGTAGTAAACAAACAATGAAAATAGGAAAATCGTGATGTATATTCATCGAATGGATTAATTTCCACTTTCAATATCTTTGCATCATTCGTCTTTTATTATTGCTAAACTCTCACCTATAAACATCGACGTTTCTAGTGCATCATCAGTAATAATTAAGTATTCCAATCTCTCTTATTGTTCTCCGTATAAATGAAATAATCTCTCATACACAGAAACATTTTGCCGCATATCCAACACATTTCATTTGAAGTTGATAGTAATTGATCCTGGAAAAGAAAATAAAGAGACACACCTGTGACTTTCTGTATATACAGTAAACGAGGCTTCGTTCTAAATCTTGATACATCAGAAAACACGACCTGTCACACCAAACATTATAGAGCAGTGTAGAGATTAACCCAGAATGCAGGAAGTTGCCTAGGGCGGCTAGAACGTACCTCGTTCGTGTGTTGTCAACTGAGTACATATAAGTTTTGCTATTATATGGTTTGCTTGTCTATCAATGAGATCCAACTGCGTCTTGTTTCTTTTCATTTTATTCAGTTGAGTAGTGGGGACGTAGTTTATGAATGAATGGATTTTGCTCGTATGGCAAAAGACAGAAGACTAGACTCAAGTGCTGATTCTATCGAGTTGTTCTCTTGGTTTCCGCAGAATGTTGATAACAGTAACCTCAAATAAGCGATGTGATTTGAATAAATCCACCAACCCACTTTTTACTTTGGATTTTTCATTTGATGTTTCATAATCTCATCAAGCTTTATCAAAAACTGAAATGATTTGTCGAATTTGCTTTCATCAAAGGACGAATCAGAATTAGTTGAACGATAATAAACGTCGTGATTTCTATGCAATCTCTGGATTACCAATCATTTACCAACAACTGATATTTTTACATTTATCAATGAAAAGAACCCAAGTAGAAGTGCATCTCAATTTCTCACAAACTCTTGCAGTCTTTTCACTTTAACCCATTTTATTGCTTTGAAATATTGTATACTTGACAAAAAGAAGAAAAAAGAAGGCAATTTATTCCAAGGACGATGTCTTTCGTGCAAGTTCATTAGCGATGACATGATTTCTCTCGCGTTTCACACACTCACACAAAGAGACATTCACACATTATTTTTATTGCCATGTGATGGTATGTCGCGCAATGTGGCGCACGACTAGTAAGACGTATGTATATAAAAGGAATTTAAAATGCGTACGAGCTCATGGCCCGCATTTAAGTTTACATATATATTTATACAGCGGAACAATTGAAATACGTGAATGAAAATGGTCTCTAGAAGAGAAAAAAAAAGGAATATGGAAAGCTGCGATGCGAATTGAGCGAAATGGTATTTCATTTCATATTTTCTTCTTTTGTTTTTCCTCTCTTGTTCAAAGTTTAGATTCATTGTTATTCGTTGAGTCACGAGTGTCAGTGCGCCATTTGAGATTTATCCACACGTGGATCATATATACATACGTATATGAGAAGTCATTTAATTCCATGTCTGGTTGCCCGAATTCTAGCATGGCATCATCATGTAGGATGTACGAGTGTACGAGCTTTCTTATCCGTTATATGAAATGTCGTCGCGGACGCGTTACGAAACTTGATATATCCGCATGTGTATGTATTTCTGTGCGTGAATGTATACGCACAGTCGAGATCTAAATGAGTACGTTGATGATTTAATTATGTCTAGACTATGGTATAACTATTTATATCTTAACAAGTGACTATAAATGGACATTCTTAGATAAATATTGACTCAAATTGTATGGGAATATGATGAGTGTTCAAAAAAATATTTCTGACGTGTTGTAACGGGAGAAATACAAATTTGATCGGAATATTGATGTACCATTGTTTATTTAATAGAATTTAGCAACTTTCTCGGATAAAGCAGTCCTGTTTCCATTGACTTTGTTTTGATTTTCATCTTCCTGGATTAAAATATTTTTCAGTAGCACCTTCTGCATGAGAATATTGATAAATTGAAAGATCATTGATAAATTCAAAATTGCGATCACAGGGGTCAAATTGAGTACTTGAACTCAGCAATTGACTTCATTTTCACACATATTGAATAAGATAGTTCTGTTGTTCCAGTTTTATATGCATATTATCGATGTAATTATATTTTTTTTTCTTTAAAATTGCAGAGTGTGAATTGTGAAGCGCCTCTGGTTGACAGTAGTGCATTGCCATTGGAGCACAGATCAGTTTACGGTCCACCAGCGCAATATGGACCGCCACAATCACATGGTGCTGAAGAAAATTGGCCTTTGGCATCGCCTGACACTCCACAAATAAAACATCTCCAAGTGCAATGTGAAAAAACACACATGCGTGTGAATATTGAATTCGATCGACCATTTTACGGAATGATTTTCAGTAAAGGTTTTTATTCCGATCCACATTGTGTACATTTGAAGCCTGGAACTGGTCATCTCAGTGCAACGTTTGAAATTTTTTTGAACTCATGCGGTATGAGCAGCTCAGCAAATCACAATGTCGCTGCTTATGGAGCACCGACGCCATCAGGAAGTTATGTAGAGAATACGATAATTGTTCAGTATGATCCATATGTCCAAGAAGTGTGGGATCAAGCACGTAAACTCCGTTGTACTTGGTATGATTTCTACGAGAAAGCTGTCACTTTCAGACCATTCCAAGTTGATATGCTTCATGCAGTTACTGCCAACTTCTTGGGAGATAATTTGCAATGTTGGATGCAAATTCAAGTTGGTAAAGGTCCTTGGGCTTCAGAAGTTTCAGGCATTGTTAAAATTGGACAAACAATGACGATGGTACTGGCAATTAAGGATGATGAAAATAAATTTGATATGTTGGTGAGGAATTGTGTTGCGCATGATGGCAAACGAGCACCAATCCAACTTGTTGATCAATATGGCTGTGTTGTCAGGCCAAAGATTATGTCCAGGTGAGAAATTTCGCCATAACCAATTTTAGCTCGTTTCTTTTTCCTCCATTATTATAATTCTATGTAATTTTTTATCCTTATTGCAGAGCAATGATTAGCAAATAATTGATAATACCCTTTGGTATTTTTTTGAGTCATTTGATGACCATTTTATGTTATCAGATTCCAGAAAATTAAGAACTTTGGACCGAGTGCATCAGTAGTGAGTTTCGCATACTTCCAAGCATTCAAATTCCCAGACAGTATGAATGTACATTTCCAATGTGTCATTCAAGTATGCCGATATAACTGTCCTGAACCCAAATGTGGATATCCTGGTCTTGAATACGGTGCGCCATCCGCATCGATACCTCAGGAATATGGAGCACCAGTACATCAAGGTCTTGCGTCTGAATACGGTGTACCACCAGTACCTGAATATGGTATTCCACCAGCATATCCAGATCCTCGTCATCCCAGTGGACCTGCTGGGGCTTATAGGTAAATTGATAATTCCGTCTTGTTATTGAAGACTGTTGGTTCTTCGTCTTGGAAAAAAATTCACTATGATGAAGCAAATAATTAAACTGCAAAATTTATCCCCAAAATCCTTTCTCATTGTAACATTCCGTAATAATATTCAAATGATCCATTTTTTCATGAATTTCTAGTGAACCAAATCCTGATGTTGTTCCTGCGCCACAAGCCCAAACTTCATCATCATCACCCAGCTCAACACCTGGTGATTCAACCGCCAGCAGTTCGCCTCAGAGTCCACAAGACAGTATTCATTTACCACCACCGCCATTGCCTGGACACCCAGCAGGAGCTTATCAAACAGTGAAGAGAAAAGGAACAGTCGGTGGGGATGAATTGGAAGGTAATCTCGCCACTCTTGGTGGTCGTCCAAGATCAGTAGAGGGTTTACCGGCTGAATTACGTGGTGCTAGAAAGAGGCGAGATCTCATAGACGAGATGGAAATGGATCCAGTAAGTTGATTGCCCAAATTTACTTCTAATGTGAATAATGGAGTTGTTCAACTGTGAAATTCGAGTAACAAACGGTGAATAGTTCTGGGTTTCATTGCATGAAAACCTGTGCTAACTGGAAGTCTGTCCAAGTCATCTCGGATCCGTTCTAGATTCAATATGATCTACATGAATAAGAGGGAAACATTTTATAGAAAAATTCACAGTAGGGCAACTCGTCTCTACAGATAATAATTATTATCTCAGTATCGAAAACTGAAATGAATCGATTAATATATCTCACACTCTTCTTTCCCCAGCATCTCTTCCACGCTGTAAAAGTTGTGACATCACACGTGTACAAACGCGCCGCTCAAGAAATGACCGATGTAAATACTTCAAGAATAATCCAAGTTGTAGCACCAGGTGATGTTAATTTCGCATTGGGAACAACGAATACAAGCAATGATACAACAGTAGTTATACAAAATGCGAGTGCTAATTCAGATTCAGAGACTATTTGCATGTCACTACCTGGTTTCGTTGGTGGACTGGTCATGCTTTTGCTCGTAGTTGTCGTTGCTTCATTGGTTGCAGCTTTTCTTTTTGTACGAGTAAGAGCAGTCGATCGTAAAAATGCTGGTATCAACAGTTCTGGATTTGCACATCCAGTGTATGCACCGGATTGTCCAGTTTCCAATCCTGAATTTGTCAAAGTTGCTAATTAATCTAGAGCAGCACGAGTACATAAAAAACAAAAAGAGAGAAAATAATATCGGGAGGAAGCGTAAAAATAAACAATGAGAAGATTTGAGATAATCTTGTCATCAATTGGAAAATGGAAAGGCAAAAACAATTTTCACTCAATTGTGTCAGTTTCGTTCCAACGATTGTGGAACAGTACATGTAACTATATTTCAGTCTTCCTTGTTTCTGATTATTAAAACCGATCGATTAACATCTAATGAACTAACGAGAGAGAAAAGCAGAACGAATAAGGAAATCCTTCAAAATCATTAGTACCGGTTACATTTCTTCCACATATTCAAAGTGCTTGTTTATTTTCATATCCTTTTTTCTCATGTAAATAAGATCCCAGCAGAGCGATACCGGAGTGCATTATAATCATATACATTGGAGAGCATTATGTAAATATAAAATGATGAGTACGTCATAAATTGGAGAAATGAAAATAGGGTGCTCCCCAACGAATGCAGTTTGGGCGAGAAAAAATCCCTCTGAATTTCCGTCCTTCGATACTCCATCTATTCTATCATTTTCCATTCATCTTTTATTTATACACATTACTAATTATTCCGCTGTCAAAGTTTCATATGTCTGTTCCTGTCTTCCTTCACATCAGAACTGCCAACAAAGTCCTTCAGACTCTTCGGTTTTGTATCGTCGAGACAAGATGAGAATTGAATCATTTTCCCATTTCTACCTCTGCAATCTCGACGACACAAACTCGATGAATTCATGAATATTTATTTCGATTCACTTCTTGATATTGACCTTCACATAATTTTCTCATCATCTCTATTAATCTTCGTGAACATTTATGAATGTATCTCAAATAACGACCGGATAAGACTGGTCAATCATTCTCTTTCTAACGTAATTTATTTTATTTGAAATCATCACATTCATTTTCTTCACTGGTGAATTATTTCCTGGTAATAAGGGAATTATATGTACGTGCTTATGCACAATTAAATGAACATGAGCGTGTTCAAGTTGAGTATTCGATATAGGAAAGAAAAAAAAAATAATTACAACGAACAAGAGGATCGTGCGAGAAACGAAAGAAGTGCACGGTTTTACGCCGTCCATGAATTAATATAATTATTTTTATAATTACTATGAAAATATGGCTAATTTTTTTATTTATAAAAACAAAACGAATATTCATGAAATGTCTTCTTTATTTTTTTCTGATTACTGTTCACTCATCACTAACTAAATAGTGGAAATGAGCTATTTATCATCACCTTTTTCATCTTCCTGCAACGATTTGAAGATATTTTTCTTCGAATTTATCCAGTCACATACAAATTCATCTTCGAATCGACATCGTAGAAATCCTCTGGTACCCCATGATGGATCGTCTAGGAAGGATTTCACTGGTTTATCAAATAAAACGTCGAATCCTAATTCAACTCTGTATCAGATACGAATTGTCAATTAAACTCGTATACATACAATATACATTCAAACCAATATAAACAATTCTTTAATCACCGAAAATTTTTATTACCAGCGAAATATTTCAAATTGATATTTCGCCTGTCAAGAATTCTGAGACTGATGAAATTATTTATCTTGAGACAGATCGCTCTCATTGGCAATAACTTCTCATATTTTGGAATTATATGCTGGTGAGGAAGTAACGATGCAGCATCCTCTTTCAAAAACTTCATTTGTGAACCTTCCGAAGTTTCTTTGACGTTTTTACTCGAAGGACTATATACAATGAAGAATTATTAAAAAACATTGATGCCATTACAGCAGTAGTATCAATCAATCGTCAAGGACAGTTTTAGATGAAGACTTCCTAATATGAATCAACCTCTTAAATGTCAATCCCACGTTCTGTTCAAGTACTTTTTCGAAACGAGTCGCAGCAGGTTCCTAATCAACGAAAAATTATAGGTCAGAATAGCAACATGGTCTCAACGAAAGTGTGGATAAGTATTGATAACGAATGTAATCAGTTGTGCTATATGGTGATAGAATTTTCAATATTTTTATTGTAACGGAATTGTTCTCACAATGTAAACGGCCTCCATCTTCGGGTTTGCAACACATTGACTCCACGTCCAAGTGAAAGGTACGAGTGCGACATGTTTATCAAAGCAGATGCCGCCAATTTGATTGAAAGTTAATCTGTAAAATGTTAACATGTCATCATAAATGAAAAGAGAATAAACTGTATATGAGTAATTATTAAAGATGATGAGATGCAACATTTCGATGACCGAATTTCATCATCTTCGTTGAGGATTAATCCATTTCCCAGAGTATCAAATGCAGCAATCATTTTGTGGCGATCTGAATTCACTCCAATCTCATTGCTGGGTAGTGATCTGAACACCATGATGACGTTATCTTGGAATTGTCAGAAAATCCATAATGATTAGGAAATTTATGTATTTTTATTTTTCGAAGAAGATGTATGAAATCAATTCTTATTATGCTTCGAATATGTGATAATCACAATTTTTTTCAACAGGTTTTTTAACTTCAATTGCAATTTCTCCATCAGGATAAAATATTGTTTTCGAATTATCCTGTTGAACGATAAAAGGTGATTTATTGTTGCTGTAATATTTTGTTCCCATCAGTAACTTCGGTGTATTCATGTTTGGTTTTGCTATTTTTGTTTCATATAAAAAAATTCTACGGGCTAATTTTGTCGTCGGTATTATCGTCCAGCCTAATTTTATGTACTGATTGTTCGATAATTGATATTTTATGGTATTTGACGAAGCTGCAAAATAGGAATCAATTTCATTATTAATGGAACTTTGTGGGATTGGATCGAGTCCTAATTAGAATGAAAACTTCCATTGAGCTTGTGTTTAGTACCTTTTTCCGACTTTTCCGTGGGAATCTTCGTAGCATTCATTATATTCGTTGCAATTTACGATCGAAAGCTTCTAAATTTCTAAAAATAGAAACAATATATAAAAAATCGCGTTGAACATATTGATGTGTCAAATCCTCATTAACCAAAATATGTCATTGGTGTGGGTCGGGTAAGTTTTGGTGGACAAATTTGTGGATAAGGCAGAGCAGAACTCACGGTAAATAAATCATTTTGCTCTGCTTTACCTACAAAGGCCATAGGACGATAAGTATACCGAATTGGCCCAAGAAGGATATCAGGCTCATTATTTTGAAGGATGATACCAATAAAATAGTTTTACCCTACAAGTTTCAAATATCTATCTATTACCATTTCTGAATAAATAAAAAAATACTGAAAATCAGGAAAAATTATTCTTCTCAATAACCTGTGAATCGATTGACTGGAATGCTGGATATGTTTTGGGGGATTGTGGTAGTTTTGAGCCATATTACAGTAATTATAAATTTTTGAAACTATTTTTTTTCAAGTCCTCATTCAGTTTGCGATGGAAATATGTCTTGTACGGCTTTTTAAGAATGATGCGCCATGTTAAAAAAAACCGATTTATTTTATGTTTTTTTGCCTGTGACACAAATTGGTTGGACAAATATTCGCATAATCAGGACCGGTTCAATGTGTGAAACACGGTGAATATTTTCTTCTTCGACTTTAAGGGTAATGAAAAAAATCGTTTGTTGTGATGTATTATGAATGAATTGAGTTTCCTCCGATACAATTGAAAAAAATGGTCGCGATGGCACGGATACACAAATTTTCTGTATATTTCACATTGTTAAACGTGGATCTTTCCAAGAAAAAACAAAAATCTTATGTAGTTTTGGAAAAAGTAACTCTAAATGACAGTGGGAATAAGCGATTCACCCCCATCAGAATGAGAAGAAGTTAAGGAGAGGTTATGTTGATAAACCTAAGTGGGAAACGATGATTTTGGAGAAATGAATTTTATTGGTCAATTCGTTCTCGACAGATTTTTGATTCTATTCACAAGTGTGAGTTAATTGATCGATCGATTTATGAATGATTGAGAGAGATAACCAAATGTCTCCATCATAGTTAACAAACAGCAATTGGAATGTTTTGTTGTCGATGAGAAGATTCTAACATGATCAGAATGAAGTTAAATAAATGAAAAAAAAATTAGAAAGAGTGGAAATAACCATGTTGGTAGAATATTGTCAAAAACATGACTGGTTTCTTCAACCGCTGAAAGAACGGGGCTACATTATAAGTGAAATACGACTCGCCTAAAACATTTGGTATCAAGTTCCATTGATGCTTTGCAGTTCCGCAAAACAAAAACAATTATCAAATCATACGTACAATAATCGTATATGAACTTTCCATCTCAACGACTGATGGCAATTGCGTACAAATATGAAAGCTTAAGAGGAGAATTTTCCATAGTGGATCAGGATACCAGGGAAAAAAAAACATCATTTCTAAGTGATTTATACTATTGGAAAGGAAGAACTCATACTATCTGTCTTTATTCGATCACTCATCAAGTTGTTATACCAAATGATTCACATCATCATTATTTGGAAAATTCATGTTTTTATATTCATCAGGAAGGAAAACAGTGCAATAATAATATCTTGATCCACTTCGGAATTGAAATGTGCGCTCATGGAAGTTTTCTTAAAAAATGAAGCGTCAACGCGATTCCAAATGTACCTTTCAATTCAAATGCAATAACCTAACTAGATTATTAGTGTAAAAAATCTCGAGAGGATACATTTCATGAAAGAAAATTGATGTGCCATCAAGATTCATCGCTACTGCCTCACAAATTTTCGGTCGCACCGTTATCACTGCAGACACTTAATCATAGATACTAGATTCAACAGTTTCGTAACGATTCTCTAATATCTGAACGGACAACTCGGTATTGTGCATCTGACGTGTTTGTGCCAGTTTTCGTAGTCGGTTCGAGATAGAAATTTTTGCTCGCGTGATGAGTAATCAGATAGAATGCGGCTGAGAGCTTTCATTTACATTCAAATCTGTAATTTTTGTTCAATAGTTCACGACGTCGCCTCGCGATGTTCTGACGCGCCGCTCGTCTGTTCTGTCTTCGCAATGATGTTTGACCTCTGGTACTTCTTTCGACACCAAAAATTATTGTCACTAGTTTAAGACCGATCAATAAAAAGATGAAAATCCAATTCAGCATTGACATAGAAATGGGACGAATCTCTGGTGGTGCAGCCATGGCTGCTTTCCACTTATACGTCTCCCATGTCTGTTCAATAGACCTTCGCCTCAAATCCTCAGCTGATTGACCACTGCCCTCCAACATCATCAGAAACGTATTGAATCGCTCCCGCAAAGGCCAGTTTTCCCGTATTTCATGATGATTTGTAATTTACAAAACAGGGTTCTTCGACACGTAGTTTATGTTCAAAAACCAAATCCTGAGAATTTTCCAAGCCGTATATACACGCTATTGAATCATTGCCAATTATTTCGTGGATGCAATCAGAATCACCCGGGATCAGCTTTTCCCTCAATACAGGATCAGTAATAAGTTTCGCGACTGCATCGTTAATATGAATCACTTTATACCTCGAGTCGCGTGAATCATTCAGTGTCTCTGCATTCTTGCGAAATTCTTGTTTCATGAGAAATTCTATCAAATGGCCTTGGAACATAGCTTGCAGTATCAAGAAATATAGGAATATCACTGAGAAGAAAATTCGGAGCGCAATCGTGTCCATTCGAGTATGTAAAGCTGAGTTGATCAACAGGCGCATGATCTCGAAACCGGCAAATGACCAATGTCGAATTTTCCCGCATAGAAGAATAACGATGAATGTCATTGGGAATGTCATTCAATCATAACATCCCATCGCGCCGATTTTTTGAATGTGAGCAACAT
>JABMBR010005491.1:0-15286 GCA_018881525.1 Meteorus sp. PSUC_FEM 10030008
ACATATATAATCATACATGCACGCATATACATACACAACACAGAAGACACGAGAAAAATACAAGGGTGCTGAGAAATTATATATTTGCAGAATAAAAGCACTAGACCAAATAAATAAAGAAGTTCTCTGAAGAAAAAAAATGAATCAGTTTTTTTTTCAATTTATTTTCATTTCTCATTAATTAATTTATTTACTTTTTCCTGCGTTTTCTCCTCCCTTTTTTTTCAAGGAACAGGTTTGGATAGCAGCAAAGAGAAAAAAATTCGAGTGACATAGGAAAATGAGAGCTTGTAGACTACTTCATCACGCTTGAGGGAGATGTAGGAAGAGAGAGCGGGGTACATAGAAACGCTTGGTCTAGTTTACACGAGTGGCGTTTTTCAGATGTATCCACCACTGAAATCTCTTTTCTCTCTGTCTCTCTGTCACTATGAAAATATATATGTTTTTTAATATATGAGCGCATGGCTTTGCTCTCGTTTCGGGTTGTATTGCCATAGGCTGAAACACAACGTCTTCCGCAATACTGACACAGTGGGATTTGCATTTTTCACCAATGAAAATCTGTATACATATATATACGCGTGACTGTGTCATACAGCGAAATGAAAAACGAGACGGAATGATAAAGTGAAAAGTTTTGCGCAACTTTTTAAGGGTTGTAAACCCTTGCTACAGTACAACTATGATATTAAAATTTTGAATTAAATCCAACTTATGATTTCTACCTTTTTTTTTTCCAGCCAGTTTTGTTGAATAAAATTAACTGCGTTCGAGTGATGACAGTTTCATTGCTCTCAATTGAACTCTACACTCATTAAAGTTTCCATCCCATTGCATTTACTGTAATTAAAATTTTTGTAGTTGATAAATAAACAAAAAATATCTTTCAAGATTAATTTAACGGAAAATTTGTTTAATTTTTATGATTTTCGTATGTAAAGATTCATGAACAATTAATTGAAGTGAAGTTATACATTTGGAGGTGTTCGAGTTGAAATGCAAATTTAGTTGAATTCGCAATTTATATTCGATCCGTACTGTTATCCAACTTAACTACTGGAACCGGACACCACTCTCACTCTCAAAACTGCTCCGGCTCATTCAAGGTAAGCAACAGCACCATTTGTCTTGCGAAACGCGAATAAATTAGAGGTATCCTAAATTTATGTAGTTGAAACAATCGATGACTGAATATTTTCCACTTCATGAAAATCAAAAAACATAATTGGGAACAAATACAAATTTTCGATGATCTGACGGTTACCTTACATTTTCTTAAAATTATCATCATCAAACGATTAATTATGCATCTTACATAAATCATCTCTCCACTATGAATAAACAAAAAAATCTTTTCTAATTCATATTGGATCATATTCACAATTAGCGATTTTCAAGTTTAATCATTTAAATACTGAACAAAATATTTATTACTAACGACTAAATTATCCAAGTGACCCAGTTACACAAACAATTCACCCATATTTCAAATTAGTTTTCAATATTTAAATGATGGTTCAATAAACTATTTATTAATCAAACATTTATTTCCTTTGATAAATTTATTCACAAATTCACGTGATCAACCCTTAACAACATTCGTAATATTTTATTCAAATGATCGACTGCACAAAGACCCCAGCTGAATAAATATAATCTAAATAGCATTAAAAAAAAATACGAATTTATACCACGATGAAACTACATCTACGTTATAATAACAGTGCAATCACCAATGTAATGAATTTAGAAATCAGATAATTCTAATTACATTTTATGTCTCCTAGTTCATGATAAATGAATAAAATAACACAATTGTAAATGTTACAATATAAACTCCTACATGAATTTTGCCATAACATTATTTCACCATTTTATATTTCACAAGAGCATAAAGCACTGGTGGTAAAGGCGGTATAGCTGAATGTATAGCACACGAGAGAAACGAAGAGCTACTCTCTTCTGGTTGCTTTCACGTCAGCCGTTTATTAATGCTACCGAGAGAGTAATGAAGTCAGAGTATGGTGATGAAGCACCTACAATAAATATAAATGGACACGACGTCGTTGATGTTGGTCCAGTCATTGTCACTGTGTTCTGTTTGACATTTCATGTAAATTCGCATTTTAATTTTCATCCTGAAATGCTTTTCTTAACTTCATTATGGTTGCAAGTGAACGCATACTCTTTCGTTTCAATTGTGTTTTATTTGTCAGGTTCATCGAAATAGCACAAATTCGAATGCATTTTTGGGCATCATTTTTATGGTGATTGGATTCATTTCAAAATCATCGGAGAAAAATGACCCGCAATCGATTGCGATATTTCTTCATTGGGGAAATGACATCAGAGTGTCGGAATGGACTGCACTAAATTTGGGATTTCACATAAATTCCGAGGCAACATTTTTATTTTTAATCATTATCGTTTGAATTGTAAGTGAGAATCAACAATGGGTCGAATCACATAGACAAAGTGAGTGAATTGTCAAGTAATAACAAAAGAAATATCAAAATGGGAAAACAGGACGAAATTAATTCGTTTGAATCGCCATTTTTTGCCCTTTTCCAATTTTTCATTCTTTATTTTATTCCTCCCTTTAGCTTGCTGTCTTTTTAACGGTTTATATCGTAATGATATTTCTCCGTGATACGATGGAAAAATGGAGGAGCCTGAAAGCTCTCTTTCGTATCTTCCGGTGTCTTTCAGAAGATTAAAAGAGTGCAGCGCGTCAGGAAGTCGAGCGTGTTTGAGAGAATGAAAGAGAGCCGGGGAAAAATGAAAAAAAGAGAAAAAAAATATGAAAAAATAGGAGAATAATAAAAATAAAAATGAGGAAAGAGAGAAAGGTGAAAAGATACAGTTTCAGTGAGAACAGGAGATGCGATTCAGCGTTAGCCTCGAGGTAAGCGTAAAATGCGTGACAATGGATGTGAGGAGACGACCCACGGGTAGATAACGTTGCACTCCGCTTTCTCTCTCATCCACCTCAGCGCGCCCATTCTTTTTTATTTCAAAGCTGAGGGAACATTCAGGCCAACTAACAGAGGTACAGTCATTCGTATCGTACACATACACAAACATTCCATATCACCTCTATCTTTTTTTATTATTTATCATATTTTTAGTTTTATGTTCTGCCTCTTCTATTTCAGTACATTTGCGATCATCAGATTCACAAATGGATCCATTCACAAAAAGATCGTGAGTTGTGTTTCAACTTTTCAATAACAAAAAAAAAACATTCGCGAAAAAATCGCAACAGGGTAAAAATTCATCAATTGACTTCATAGGAAACATCATCGATGAGTACTCGCTCAATGTTTGAGTATGTAAATTGGTCAGCGTTTACTGTAAACAACAAATTTTATTAGCACAAGTCCGATGCGAACGATGTCGAAGAGAAAACATTGAAATCATATTGAAATCTATTTCTATAACATCGACATTTCATTTACCAATCACTCCAGTCTCTCACGATAGCCACAGAGAAAATATCTTTGAAAGCTCGACAGTTGGTTGATAAAACGATGAATGAAAATCTCATGTTCACCTATACAGTCATTGCATATATGCGTTCATGTGTGTGTATGTCTACTATGGCTTGCACTCAAATTCCCAACGGTCACTCATCCGAGGTTCCATTTTCGGATAATGTCCAGAGTAGAGTGCCCCATATATATATATATAAATGCGCTGGACAAGAATAGCGCAATGTGGAAAAAAAAGAAATTGGGGGTGATGATGACAGAGCGAGCGTGCAAAAGCATCACCAGGAGTGAATGTATTTTCATCGATCAAATCATATTCAGTCTACTCGATAAATTCAAATCGAATTGATTGAGAAAACGATTGCAGAATGAAATCATCACAATGCATCCATGAACTCACAATATTGCATCAACGTATTTGCATTCATGAAATATCGATGGGAAATTGCAACGTTGTGTGATTTCAAAATAGATACGAATGAGAAGTAAAGCTAAAATCATACGGAAATAATGACTCTCTTCTATTTCGAAATTCCTACCTATTCTCGCTATCATGGTTGGATCCAATCAAAAATAATCAAAAATCAATTCCAAACATCAATGCAAGAAAATTAAAAAATTTACTAACGATATTCTATCAATTTTCTATCGATTTCAAACAATTTCAAACAATTCCAAACATCAATGCAAAAAAATTAAAAAGTTTACTAACGACATTCTATCAATTTCCCACCACATAACAACAAATACAAGAAAATCAATTTCACTTACACCGTAAACACTACTTACTCAACACAAATGCAAGATAAATATTCTCCAGTGTGTACAAAATGTGTTGCATTTTTTATTGTACAAATCGGTAATACCATGAAAGAGAAAAAAGAAAAATGGGAAGGTGGTGAAGAAGAATGTGACACCATTTCCAATGCCGCACAGTTAAACAAGACTTATCTAACTTAAATTTTTCCATTTTTTCCTTCTTCCAATACTCTTTTCATATATACATACATATACGACTAAACATCGATCGTAGAAGTTGCGAGAAAAAAGAATTCCTACCAGCATCTCACCATTACTCTTTTACTTGCACCTGCTCTCATCCACGTGTATAACACAGTGTGTACATCACATCTACACTTTTGCAACGTCTTCCTATGTACATAAGCACATACATACTAACATCTTCAACAAAAATGATATTTATAGTGGTAATATATTTTTGTTCACATGCAAGCAAAGATGGATTGCATAGTCGTGTGCTTGATTCATGTATTACATAGAGTGTACGTACTAAGTATTTGTACAGTTGCATTCTATATCTATATATATATATTGAAGAGAGACGCAGGTTTTGCCCAATCGATTTCCACCTATTTGCTGTACGTCCGTTGCACGTGCGCGTTGGACAATAATTAATGTGGTTCAACATTGGAAACCCACAACTATGTACATTGCATCCACATCATTTCCATCCATATTTTCTCTTTCATTGTTTATAAATGTACTCTTATACATGAATGTATGTGCATATTTAATTGTAAACTTTATCATTCGTATATAATGATAGACAATGAGTCCATGGTCTCATAACTGTCCAGAAACTAAAATTTTCAGGACAAGTAGAAGCGATAGAATGAAAAAGTTTGATATGACATGAAATGGTTTTAATACAAAGTGAGGAGTTTTTTTATGATTGAACTTGAATGTGTGTTATCTGGTATCTGAAAGGGAATTGTTGTAGTAGTTGGACAGAAGAGAGTTCATGGTTGTGTCATTTCAAGTGGAAAAGGAATTCCATGTGCGAGTTAACCAGAATTGAAAGAGTCAAAGGATAAAAGGAAGTGGAGAAATGTTTGATATGATGTAGGGAATGGTGGGTGAGGTAACATCGGATGACTTTCAATTTTGAGGTTATGTGCATGATGAATATTTGTGTTTGGATCTGAAATTGGTTGTGAAAGAAAGTGATCGAGATTGGTGGAAAAATGATAACATCGATGACGATTGAAAAAATATTCTGTCGATATTATTTGAAATTTTATTCCTCACAGGAATTTAATTGTGAAGGATATCAATTGCACACGAATTAATTATTTCTTCATGTATTGTCTCATCACAGCACTCCTAATTTTTTTTTCATCTTCAACAAATATTTTACCGTTTGACTACAGGATTACTTTGGTGTAAATAGCTACGAGAATTGGAGAAAACACAACGTCGAAAAAGATCTAAGTGAGACAGTTGGGAAAAGAAAATCAAGAGAGATGTAAAACTGGATGGAAAGAAAGACGGAGGATAATCCTCACTGTCCCCTTGGGAGTCTTCTTGTAACTCGGATCTATCTATCCGTCTAATTCACGACTTCTCCCTTCAATAACAGTCCTTTCTATACACAGTCATTGTGTTATTTACAGCCAAACCCCCCATTACAAACTACATAATCAGAGATGTTGAGGAAAAAATTTAAACAAATTATTTATCCCCTACGAACATTCACCCTGATCAAAAATTAATCATAAGATTTTTTTATCAACTTCCAACTAATTTGCAAACAAAAAAATCAAAACCGTTGTGTTAATGAAATATTCCAGAATCACATTCAACACAAACTTAACAATTAACTATTTCTCAAAAGCAATTTATCCATGTGTAAACTCATTCTTCAAATGCATTGGCTAAGAAACAAAGCGAATTGACATAAAAAATAAAGCAGAAATAATTAAAGATGGTAATTAGCAACGAAAGAAAAGGTACAAAGTGAAGAGCCAACAAGAGAGAATGTATTTTACAGTCATGGCGAAATAGATAGACGCCAAGTTGAAAAGGGAAAGTTGATCCAATTAAGACCGAAGAATGATGGAACAGGATGAAAAGAGATACGTGATATAGAAGTTGCTGACTTCAAGAGGGCGAATGATCGATCGCCAAAAGGATGGTGTATATATGTTCGTATATATATGCAAGATAACAGGGAATGAAGACGTGTATCTACACTAAACAGCCCATTTGCCTCGTACAATAGAAGCACGTCAGGCAGCTGGTTCGACTTAATTACCAGAAGGTATATTGCAGTTTATGGTGGCGGTGGTGGTGGTGGCAACCGTGGTGGAAACTTGAAAATATAGATATATTTTACATGCATAAACATATATATTTATATGAATATTCCAACCCCATAACACTGTTGAGTCCTTTATCGAAAGACAGACAGCGATTAATCAACGTGAAGAGGCGTGCTTGAGTGGAGGGACACCTGCCAAAGACAATTTGTTGCTTCTGCAAATCAGTATGGAAATTCGCATTTCATCTTCTGCGGTTGAATTAGACATTTGACAATGTTTGATGGACTTTTGATTTGAGAAAATTGATGTAAGCATCAAGATTAAATTTATCATCGATGCGATAATTTACACTGCACGTTTTCATTATTTTTTACCTCGACAAACACCTGTTTGCGTAATGGAAAAAATGTATAGTCGTATTAGTTTTTTCGAATATATTTGTCATAGTATGCAAATATATAATTGATTGGAATTTAATTGAGTTGATGTTCTGAACGTTTGTGTGAATACAATTGTTAATGATATTCAAGCGATGACAAAATTAAAATTTTTGGTCTCTATTTGGAAATCTCTCTCGCAATACTTCTAAATCAAATGGGAGTTAATGTAATTACCATTCTTTCATATGCATTCGCTTTTGTTCAATTTGTAGATTTCAAGGGTATTTCAATGACAAATGATGAAATTGATCTACATTTAATTTCATCATGAACCGAGACTTGTGTAGTACGTAAAGTAGTTCGTGATTCAATCAAGTTGTTCACGTCATCGACTGAAACAATTACAAAATGTCAACATGAGTAGGAGAAAAATGTTCACGTTTTTCACACACAGAAATTTTGTGAATTTTGTTTACCGCTTTGAAAAGTTCCTCATGAATACCAACTGATAAATTCGCATTCTTGATAACAACATGATGCCATTGTCAAATGAGATGATCAAGTTCATGATGATCTGCACTGGAAAAAATGAATTCAAACGCATGATATTCTAAAAATGGAATGAAAGCAACAGAAGCAACAGCATTGACCAATGACTCGAAATGATTCCCAGTTTCGGTTCTCAATGGAAAATCCAATAAGAAATCATGACTTGCTGTGAAATTGTGAACATCCCTTCCATTCATGCCAAGTGGTAATTCTTTCATCATTCAAAATCTATCACTTCCCAGCATGAAACATATCGCGCGTGTTATACAATAACAAACCAAAAATTGCTCATTGTGATGGGTATTATTCAATACATTCTGTATTGCCTATGGCAAGATATTGATCAATGACAGTAGAGATATGAAAAATAACAAACAAAACTCGATGATAACACACTAATTATGATAAAAACTTCATAAAACCAGAGTATATCAAAAAGATAGAAGTCTAGTAGGGAGCACTCCTTTGATAATTGTCATTCTATCATTTTTGATATGTCATTATTTGTTCGTGGCCATCAATCATTGAGAAAAAAATGGCACCCGCTTTGTTAACAGTACTCCATCAATCTCCCAAGAGTGTAAATAAAGTTTTTTTTTGAAATCTCACAAATATTCTTTTGTTCAAATGCAGGTAGCTCCAGTCTCATTACTGACAGATTGTGCGATTGTGATTGATGCAGACGCAAAAAACTCCATTCGTAGTTCATTCAATTTCATTATAACTCCCAATTCATATCAATAGACTGGAGTTTTGTATCAAACTGATAAGAAATTAATGACATTATCAGTAGAACCAGACTGATAAGTTGGTGATTTATCAACTTATGAAGAGGCAATGAAACGATTACGGAAAAGACAGACATTATGAGATAATTCGGATGTGTGACAGACATCCTGATGCGATTTTCACGCAGTTCTCATTGTGTAGTTGCATTGACATGTGCACACAGCACTGTTAAGAAAATTCCTAGAATGGAACCATCTCTGATAATTGTGCTTGTAACAACAGTCATTCTCGTCTACTTGGCATATCGTTATCTGATGACAACGAATAAATATTGGCAGAATAATGGTATTCCCTGTGTTGATGGAGCACTTCCAATCATCGGACACAACTGGCCACTGTTACGACTACGTGAAAGTTACATTTTATTATTCTACAAATTCTACAGAAGCATGGGCAATCGTAGCATGATTGGCTATTACAATTTCAGTACACCAGGATTAATTATCAAAGATCCAGAATTAGTTAAAAAAGTGATGCTCACTGGATTCAGTAGTTTCGATAAAAATACATCATCGTTAGATCCACATCTTGATCCATTACTCGCCACAAATCCATTTTTCACTGTGGGTGAAGAATGGAAGAAGAATCGTGCGATATTAATGAATAGCTTGTCGAGTAAAAAACTCAAATATATTGCTGTGCAGTTGCAAAATGTCTGCAAAAAATTTTCAAATTATATTGAAGAAAAAATAATTGAAGGTGATGGATGTTTTTCTGTGAATATTCAACAACTGATGTCACGTTTCACCGCTGAACTTGTGGCCATTGCGGCATTCAGTATTAATGGTAAATCATTCACCAAAGAACCTAACACATTTGAAATGACAGTGAGACCAATGTTCCAACCAGGAAGTTCTGGAGAATTCTTTCAAATATTCGTATTATTTTTTCCATTCTTGGCAAGAATTCTTCAGAAAAGACTTGTACCCAAGGAAATTGATAACTATTTCCGTCAAATAATAAAACATGTTGTCCAAAATCGAAAAGAAACTGGGGAAGTTGCACCAGATTTTCTTCAACAAGTTATCGACCACTGTCAAAATGAAAGCAATCCTGGAACTGATGAAGCGGCTGTAACTTCACACGCTGCTTCATTTTTCTTAGATGGTTATATGACTACAGCTACTACTATGAGCTTTGCTGCTTATCAAATTGCGACAGATTCAACCGTCCAAACGAAATTACGTAATGAAGTGACAGATATTTTTGACAAATACAATGGAGAAATAACATACGAGTCTATTCAAGACATGAAATATATGGATCAAGTTCTAAATGAATCCCAACGACTATTTCCAGCACTTCCATATTTGGCGAAAATTTGCAATAAGGAATTCAAGCTGGTTGGCTTTGATGGCCTTCAATGCACTGTTCAACCGGGCACAGAGGTCATCATATGCACCATGGGGTTACATCGTGATGCATCATACTGGGATGACCCAGATGTCTTCAATCCAGAACGATTCAGCGATACTAAAAAAAAAGAAAGACATAAATATGTCTATTTACCATTTGGAACAGGCCCAAGAATTTGTATTGGCATGAGAGTAGCTGTGATGCAAATGAAAGCAGCTTTTGCAACATTGTTAAGAAATTATTCAATTGAAGTGGACCCCAAGACTAAAGAACCAATTGGGATACATCCAATGTCAGGATTATTCGCAGCTCCTGATAATGAATTGTGGCTTTGTATTAAACGATTGAAGTGAACTATTGTTCGAACAATTCGACTCATTCTTTCACGTGATAATTCACACTGCATCATAAAACAGATCATTGTGCATGAATAGAGCAACAGATCATGATTGCAATAGCATGGAAAAACCATGTGAAAATGCAAGACATTTCACCACCAATCGCCTCTGGATTATTTAATGCAACATAACTGATTAGCAGTGCATAGAAATCAATGCTAAAATTGATTAACATGATGAGTCATCATCCTCAACTATTCTACCCCCACCTATACCACGATATGAAGTTTTCCCTGCAGTGAAATCAAGCTAAACATCGAACAATGATGATCAACATGAGATCACTCCAATCATTAATGGTTTATTGTCAATATCGCGAATTGAACTATTATTATACAACGTGATCATGTAGTGCAAGCAACTAGATTATATTTAAATAAATAGTGATTGCTAATTACTCGAGGGATGATGATGAGTATCATTATGATAATCATAGTAATAATGACAATGATTGAATAGGGAGAATGAAATTTTCCGATAATTACCTATTGTTGAACTGGTGTGTGGGCCATCGCGCTGAATAGTGTGACAGCTGGCTCGCACCAAGAGACCTTTTGTTCAGCACTGATGAGCCAACATCAAAGTTATCACTCAATATATTCCATTCAGTGTCATATACAATATTACGAACATTATGAACTGGATCGTGTACGTGCATGTGATATATTTCTCATTAGTGAATATCACTGGAGAGTGAATGAATTCATTATGATGAAGTATTAGCATTTTCATTCCCAATTCAGCTCTTATTTCCTAAGTGGAATTCATTGATGATTGTACGACAGAAATTTAACGTTCACATCCACCAACTTTATTCGATGATTCTTTTATGTTCATTGATAACCAATGTTGATTGTCTTATACAAAATGATGAAGCCAAATCATTGATACACGACATCTGTGAACGAATATTATTAACAAAGATCCGAAAGTAGGATGTGATAAGTTTTCGAACAATTGACATTATGAGACGATGATTGAACAATGCTATGAGTGGATGCGTTGAATAGGACAATGGAACACACAATTGAAAGTGTCTAAATCGCCACTTTCATCGAGAGTGGGTCCATTCTATGTCAATATGAGAAATAAGTGGACTTTTATACAGATAAATACTTGTGTCATCTCCATTGTTTTTTCTCCCATTTCTCTCTTATATTTCCTCAACTTCGTTATGTATTTATATGCCAAAAGAAAATATACCATCCGAAAAATTATACGAGTGGTTGGAGTCGTTGAAAAGACAAAAGGAAGGTGAAAGAGGAAAACATATATGTAAGCTATGTCGTTGAACATGGAAAACCACTCGGCACAAAACCCATTGGACGTACTCAGTACCCAGTTCTTTATACGTATTCCCCTCATATGTTCCCCTAAATATATCCCCCAATAAATATATAATACATTTTAATCCAATTGTTTTTTTTTCCTTCTCCCATCACATTTCATCACCCTAATAATGTCAATAAACAAATCTCGATAATCTCTCGATTTTTCTATATTATCGATGTCATCAATACAATAAATGATCTCTAACAGATATAATAACACTGAAATTTATACTGAATAAAACCTCACATTTGCCAGAAAACTGTCGGCCAATTAATTAATTTCATGGCGTGGTCCATTATATTGTTATTGCGCACATCTGGTTTCCACAATCGGCTAAAAGCCAGCATATGGTTCCTAAAAAAAAGAATTCCTATAGAAAAAAAAGGAAACCATCCGGGAAAATTTCATTCACTCAATTTAACCAGAATCCAATAAAAAAAAAGTCCGCTTAATACAGCAAATCAACGAACCTGAAGAAATTTCTTTCATTCCGCATTAATAATTATGAAACAAAATAAAACAAATGAATTAAGACTAAAATATTATATAGACCATAGACAGAAATAAAACGTAATGAAATATATATGTTCATGTGAATGTGCGTTTGGATATAAAGACAAGTTTATACTCGCACAAACGCACTGCATCTTTCTCTGATTTCCCAAGGGATATCTCGCTTTGCTCTTGACACGTGTAGAAATAGCAAGGGAATGCTCGCAGTCATGGTATAAACGCACATACATTCAGATATCCATACACACACATGTGCGAACAAAAGCTCGAAGTGGCAGTGGGAGATGACAAAAAAAAAGTAGTAGAAGTGCCCATATAGATTCCCCACGTGTCTTCAAGTAGTATATCGTTGCAGTGGTAGTAGTAACAGTAGAAGTAGAAGTATCTGTAGTAGCACTGGCAGTAGTAGCACAAAATATGGAACGGTAACGAAAAAAAAAGTGCCTGGAAGTATATGATTTATTTTATTGTCCTTCGAGAGCGTGCATAATTCCACATCCCAAGTGGGTGTTATATTTGTCGTTCTCGTCAAGTTATATATAGATGTGATGTTGCTCTTCCTTTTCATTTTTTTCTCGAGACCAATACGACGGAAACACCATCCAATCTTCTCTTCATGTATCTGCTCTCACATCGTTGCATCAAATTTTTTTTTGGCTCCCCCTTTTGCTCGATGGTTTCTGCTCCTTTTTCTATCGACGAATTGCAAGGTGAACATGAAATCAACAGGTACGGAGTCTTAAACGACGAGGTGATGGAAGAAAGTGAGAGGTAAAGTCGGTACGAATTGAAAATAAGAGAAATAAGATGAAATTTGAGCACTTGGTGCTAGAAATCTCGACATAAATGCCATACCATGACGATATGCTTCTTCACCTTTTTCAATAAACCTTCGTCAAATTTTCCTCCATTTTTTTTTCTCTCCTAAACGAAAATTCATTCGACGATACTTCTGTGTCGATTATCTGTCAATTTATTTATCGAGTTTTATCGACTGTTCATCGCACGAATTCTGTGAGATTTTAGCAATGAGAGATCTAGAAAATTTATTCATCAATCGAAAAACATGTCAATGGTTTATCACAGTTAATTCAAAAGAGTTGAAAAAATTATAAAATATTGTGTTCAAGAGTTTTCCTCTCGCCGGTGAGTGAATAGTCAAAATTCAATTGCCATGAGTTCACTAATGATGAAAAATGAGAAATTGTTGAAATATAAACAAAAGGGGATGAAAAAATGTGTATTATTGATGAAGTAGAATGAAAATAAAAAAGGGTGGAATGAATATGGTCTGAATAAATACCTGGGATATTCTTGTCAACGATAAAATGGACGATGTGCACGAGTTTTCATTGTGTTCCCAGTTGTGGTTTTATAGGTAGGTATATATAGATGAGTTCAATGGTGGAAAGGCTTCACCAGTGGGGTTTTAGTCTGTGCGAACAAGGGCGAGAGGCGAGAGCGCGAAGAGAATTGAGTGTGAGCGCGCACGACCGCGCAGAAACAATGCCCTTAATCTCGGTCATTCACAATACTCGACTTCTGGCATTTCCTATCCAACAAAACACTCACACACTTTCGTAGCCATGCACACACACACACACTCATGTGCACAGATACCAACACCACCTACCCACTCAACACATGACAATGACATGAGTGTACTTCACTTGGCCATCTCTTCTCTCTTCATCTTTTCATTTTATTCGTCTCATTCTTTTTTCCATTCGCTATTCGATATCGATGAAATTGAAACCACAAAAAAACTACGAAATTCTCAATTAATGATTAACGATCAGACGATTTCAAACGTGTTGATATCTGTAAGCTCCATTAGTATGCTCAATGTCAGATGCTTTTCCATCGATGATGTAATTATTCATTAATTGTTCTGAATGTTGAAAAGACGGAATTTTCAATCTTAAATATTTTGTTGAGCTTTACGAAGATGATTATCAATCGTTTTTATTGCTTAATTAACTAAAATGTATTCTTTATTTTGATACGTCGAGAGTATATTGTATAAGGATAGAGAAAGTTTTAATTTATTCCATGAATAAATGTGAGCTCTATATCAATATTTTTCTTCAGTTAATTATCTTTGCACTTTGATAAAATTTGTGAAGCAGATATTTTAATTTGCATTGGAGCCATGACAAAATGTTTTACCACCAATTTACATCAAAAGTCAAGACATTTTTCAATATTCTACAAATTTTGATTCGTCAATGTCTCTACACTGTTTCTATGCAAAAAATATTGAAATCGATTAAATTGAGTATCCGAATAATGTGAATATTCGGTCTGATTTGAAACAAAATTTCTCACAATTTTTCTCGTCTATTATTTCATCTTTTCATGGACGAAATTTGAGAAATCATCTAAGCCTTTTTGTTTCGTTTGTGAATATTAAAAATTCTTAGGAGAAACATTGCACTCCAGTTCTGAAGCTTGCAAGTATTCCAACCACTCCGAAAGTTTTATGAAAAAAAACTCGTAAGGATTCACCAATTATAATTTGACATTACTACAAATTGAACACGAGAACAATCAGAATAATTGATGCAATGACTAAGAAAAATCTGTTAGTTGATAAAATTAACAAAAACACCCCCGCACCCCATTCCATACCACAACATTCTAACTGATTCCCACCACTACCAAAAACTGATATCAACAAAAACACCAACAAAAAATCCTAAAGTTTAATTAAAAAATCCAATCTAGATCAAATTCTCAACTCAAGTTTGTCATCCCCTAAAAAATCATTCTACACATTACAGTAAACCTCCAACAGAAATAATAATTCACCCCTCTACCTCCACTCCACTAACCAAAAACAATTCAATCGATAAAGTCATCCAAATATCAAAATCCACATTTTACCCAGTGACAACAACAATTCTCCTCGCTACAAAACAGAATGACTTCAATACACATCACAATACATGAAAAGCTCCAGTGAAAAGACAAACAAAAACACGCGTACATATATTGATTCGTGTTTTGATGCAATACTTCACCTAACGAGAAATTCTATATTTATCTCGCAATGAAAAAAAAAAAAAAATGGTGATCGCATATTTGACCTACTTCGCTCAAACAGAAACTCAACCTTTTATTGTTCGATATATCCACACATCTGTATCCACTGTATTCAAATATTGTTATATATGTTTTTGTGTACACCTATAAACTGCATCTGTATGTGTATGTACAGTGCAGACGAAAGAATCGAACCTGATACTTTGTGATGCGATATCGAGCGTCGACAGTTACCCCTATAGCAAGTAAGCATCGGCTTTTGTTACGCCCAGAATACATGTTCGTTCTTCCTTTATTCTTCTATTGCAACGATGTTCGATTTCTCCTCCAATTTCCCAATGTTTATTGATATATAGATATATTTGTGT
>JABMBR010005492.1:0-15278 GCA_018881525.1 Meteorus sp. PSUC_FEM 10030008
ATATAATTTATATAACATGTATATTTTTCGTGGATCTTTATTCTTTTCGGTTGATTAACTTTGTTATCTTTGTATCGGTTTTCTTTTCCGTATGTTTATATATTCTGTATCAGAAGATCAACGTTCGCGCTCTTGCTCTTTGATTCTATTGTCAGTCATAATATTTTTAACGACTGGTAAAAAAAATGTGCGTTCATTTTTTTTTCTGCACATAAATAACATCAAGTTTCTGAGCGAGTGAAATGATTTGGAGACTTTTTGTCATTGTGTTTTATTACAAATGATTAATTTATGGCAAGTGGAATAACCTCTTATATGATCATTGTCGGCATATTAATTTAGTTGACGAATTCCTGGATGAGTCAGGTTAGGAGTACTGAAAGTAATTCATTGAGAAGTGTATTGAATATGGCATCGATTCAGATTTAAATGAGGTAAATTAGTGAGGTTAAGATATAATTTATTATCGAGAATGATTGGAGATGTTTGAAACTTTTAACTAACCTCAAAAGTTTCCGAGCAATAGTTATGAAAACTGTTCGACGTGTACGGCATTGAATGATAATGCGATAGAATTGACCATATAATTAATGAACAGATATGGCATTAGACATTGAATGCATTAAACTTCTCGTCATTAAATCGTACAGCAATTAGTATCAGTTCAAAGTCACGCAAGCAATGGATTAACCTTACCCATCAATTTCGAGTATATACAATACATAATGGCAGGCAGGGGAGGGAGAGAATTGAAATCGAAAATTCATGGGTATCCGGAAGAGTAATTAATTGAACGATCGAACTACCGACTCCTGAAGTGTTCATTCGATAGGTGAGCCCCAGATGATGATCAATTTTCCAACGCCCCGGGAACACTTCTAACTGGGGGAGTAAATTGAGGTGGAGAAGGGTCAAACACGGGACATAAATAGAGATAGAGCAAAAAGGAGAATGAGAGAGACAGTGATTTCCCACAGCCGCCATGCTGGATTTTCCAGAATCGCGAGAGAGGAGTCGTGTTGTGTGGTACCCTTGTGAACTGCGCCGTTAGGGGTGCGATGGCCTTCCACTTCTGCATTCTCTCTCACTCCCTCTCTTTGATTCTATAACCCCCACTTGCACAATCCCACTATGAATACCACAAAACCACGCCCCGACGTTCAACACACCCACCAATGGCGTCGCGACGTCGTGACACTGCCTTCCACCAATAGGATTACCTTCTGACACGGTGTTTCGCTTGTCACCGATTGCACGTCGGCTTGAAACGTTGACGTTTTTCATCCTTCTACTTGCCCAACCACTTCTACTTTCCACTCATACTACGTTTCATATATATGACAATTCTCAAAGCATTTCCATTCTCTGAAGTCTTTTTTCCTCCAAACACCGAAGAATTTGCAGTGGTTTATCATTTTTATCGACGATAATAAGGAAAGATGATAATTGTGTATTATGCAGGTGGAAAAGGAAAGAATAAAAATTGTCAATAATTTATTCGTATGATTACTCCTCTTTTTATTTGTCTCTTTTTTGTTTTTCATTGAACAAATATTGTGATTTATGTCATTGTGTCGCATTTGTCAGATATCTTTCGTTCAATCACTTC
This sequence comes from Meteorus sp. PSUC_FEM 10030008, assembly GCA_018881525.1. Taxonomy (NCBI): domain Eukaryota; kingdom Metazoa; phylum Arthropoda; class Insecta; order Hymenoptera; family Braconidae; genus Meteorus; species Meteorus sp. PSUC_FEM 10030008. Next base: position 1,610 of record JABMBR010005492.1, read on the forward strand.
GCAAACATCATCAAATACATCGTCAACATCTCTTTCAGCATCAATTATGTTGAGCTTTTTGTCATAGTATTTCAGTAGAACATTATTTTTATGTAGAAATAATTTTATTCGATTGGTTATAGTATCGTCGTTGTCTCCTTTTATACCTGACGTTACAGCACGACTTCGCAGACGTTCTCTCAACATATTTCCATCAATTTTCAAATATATGACAGCATCTGGTGACCGAATTTGTTTTTCAAAAAGTTTCGCCTGGATTTTCTCACGTGGAAATCCATCCAATACGAATCCTTTTGTTGTATTCAATGTGTTCTGCATCTTCTCTTTGATCAAATTGAGAATTAAATTCAGTGGGATGGAGTTCCCTTCAGAAAGAAGCCGATTGATCATAACACCACGCTCGGAATTGCTCGCAATTTCATCACGCAATAAATCACCAGTTGAAATATGCAGAAAACCATATTTCTCAGCAATTTTCTCGCACTGGATTCCTAAATATCAATTCAAGAACAGGACAGATGTTTGAATGATTTGTTCAGTTAAAATTGCTTCACAATTTTGTTTCTAACCATAATTTATTGTCTACACATTTGTAAATTTATATTAAAGGATAATTATGGTATATGTACGAATGATTGTTATATACCTTGAGGTAGCCAGTAACGAGAGAGAATAGTTTCACCTTCACGACTATAACCAACGGGATGTGGTTCGCCTTTACCAACACCCGGTCCACCAAGAATAAATATTATTGGTAATTTTATATCGTTCAGTGGTCCCACATTATCGTTCAAACTTGTCACATTCAATGAACGCTTCAGTGATTCACGATTGCCCATAATGAATAGAAATTCAAATATGTACATCGGAATTAAATATTGACTGAATATTTTTGGTGTATAACAAATGAACAACGTCACGATTGGTGAGTCAAATAATAATTATGATGGCAATAATAATAATAAAAATAATAAAAATAATGAATATTCACATCAATTCTTTCTACTACTCATATCTCCTTTTTTTTCTGAATTGACAATAATTTATTTTTGTATAGTTTTGTCATTGAATTTTAACCACAATTATACCAACACCGTCACTTTGATGGTTTCAATGTTATGTTACGAAGCATACATAAGTCTCTTGCAGTTGCTTTTCGTCCTTGGAGAGTTTGGATATCATAAAGTCTTAACAATAGATCAGTTGTGAATAATTCCGGCAACGCTTTCAGCAGACACGGCACCTACAACAAATAAAAATATTAAATTTGACGTTGCCCAGATTGATATTATGGATCAACAGTTTATGGATTGCGATGTAATAATTATAAACTGACCAGGGTTTGTGGCATTCCCTGTAGTACAACTCGCGTCCTGTCTATGCCACATTGTACCATGAGCCGTAGAAATTGCAGAATGAAATGCGTTTGTTGTGAAACTTCACCATCACGTCCAGCCAAATAATTAAATGTCTTGAATAATCCATTGAGAGCTGTCGAAAGTGGATCCCTCAGAACAATCGATTTATGTCCATTAGATGGTCCTTGTGCTTGTGGTGAATTGGAGCCGAATATTGGATTTGAATCGCCAGTTTCATTCAGTCGTAATAATTTGTTAGCTGGACCACAAAGTGCTTCCATTTCTTCTGATTCTAAATCTCTTCTCGTTCTTTTACGATTATTCCCACGTTGTGGTGTTGAATTATTATTTTCCAAAGTAGAAAGAATACAATAGACGGCTAATTTCGCTAATTCAGATGATTGTGGCTCAACTAGTTCTTCACTTTGTTGTGAGTTGTAAAGATACTGTGGTAACACATGATTGATAAGATCCAAAGTACAATTTTCAATATCTAGATGAAATATTGCAAACACAAGATCAATTGCTTGATCCAGTTCTTCTTGATAACGATACTTCAGTGCTTCTTTCAAGAGATTGGAAACAAACCAAAGTGATCCACCGGTATTCAATAGAGATTCTAATGTCAATGTTGCTTGTATGTTCACCCAACCACGTTGTTGGATGTCTAGCCAGATGGATTCAAGTTGTTCAAGTATCGGTTGTCTTGAAATAATATTATGTGACATCGACAATGCTTTTGCTTTTGACTGTGTTGGTGGATGAACATCGTATTGCATTTTTCTAATTATTTGGAACATCAAACTGGATGTGTCATGCTTAAAATTGTCCTGCATTTCGTCTGTAGCCAATGGTGTGACAAACTGTTGGACCATATTCATTGGCTTCAACAGTGCATCTTGATGAGTGATGCTCATGTATGCGCATAACCATGCAGCTGCACATACCGGAAGACAACAAGCTGCTGATCGTAAACCATCTAATGCTCGTTTGACATCACCAGCGCCTAGAACTCCACTTTCCCAAGCGCAAAGTAGTTCTTTCACTGCGCCCATTGCGCTTTGACAAGTGATGTGCCATTTGACATTGCTAGATTTAAGATCAGGCTCTGGAGAATTAATTTGTGCCAATAATGCATCTACGCGATTGCTATCAACATTCTGCAACATTTTCTGTGGTGATTTGGGCTTGTCGCGTTCTGGCATACACTCACGTACCCACTGTTCGAAGAATGAATCACCACCTTCTTCTAGAACAATATCTGAGCCGTACGTTTGAACGATTGAACAGAGAATCAAAAATGATATGTCAAAAAGCATTGCACGTGTTGCCGCAGTCTTTCCGGGTACTGGTTCATTTATTTGTTTGCTGCATTCATTGAATTTTATGAGTTTTGTTACAAAGTTTTTCAATTGTCCTTCAACAGTCGCCACAGCAAGCATCAAATCTAAACTTTTGCCATTCAAAACCTGGCACAGCATACTGAGTAATGCTTCTTGAATTTTTGTATAGTCTGCACTGAGAGTTTTCAATATTCCAGCCAGAGTTGGTTCAGCACGCACAATAACTTTCATAATTGATGAAGTTGGCGAGCTTGATGATTCTAATTTTTGTAATGCTGCTGCTACACCCTCTCTTCTACTGCTCAATTGTTTTACATGTTTCTCACTCACTAAATTCACTTTTTGTAATTCATTGAGAAGACATTCAACACTGTTACATGAACACGTAGCGTCCATTATATCCAACAACGGTGTGAATTGCAATAATAATTCAAAAGCGTCGAGGATATCTTGAGAATATTCGAATTTCTCATCTTGTCCACCACTCAACGTTGTTGCATGAAGTTCTTTGAGGATAAAGGGTACTTTTAGAAATGTGACTGCACCCCATTGCGATTCTTTGACTGTTCCAGTCACATTATGCAAACACATAAGGCAAGCACGCATTATTTCACAATAAAGTCGTGCATTTGTATACCCTTTCAAACGTTGAATCATCAATAGCTGATTGACGAACACTGCAGTCTCCGTACTGGGATTTAGAAGAACTTGTACAGCAAACAACGGTTGAAGACAATATGTTATCGACTCCATTGGCACACTGAGAGAGTGTGGTGCGACAGTTTCAATCTCCAAATTACACAGTTTCTTAAGACACTCTTCAATAGGTGACGGTGATTTGGGACCACTTGTTTTCTGTAGTGATTCAATTTCTTGACATTTCTTCACCACATCAACATAGAGATCTTTGTCATCGTACTTTGCTAAATACATCATTGCACACAGAAAATCCGAGCTGAGCATTTGTTTCAATATACTCGCCGGTTTGTCAGCCGAATCAAATGTGTGATTTAATGATGAGTAATTTTGTGTATAAAGATAACATTGTAGTAACCAATGCACGATTGACAACACTGCAGCTGCCAAGAGATCTTCCTCGGGTTTTCCACGGCATGTAATACCAACTTGAATCGATTCAAGAAATTCCAATAAGCATCCAATGCAATGTGGTTTATGAAATCCATCATATTTACTTATTCTCTGTAAAACTGCAGCGTAGGATACCAATTGTGAGCTCAAAGAGTGCTTCAGATATGATAAAACTAGTTGATTCGGTCCTGGACCAACGAGCGCTTGTTGCAATATACAATCAGCTAAATTATACACATCACCACTAACACCACGGGGTAATATTGTTTTGATATTGATTCCCCATTGTAAATCACTCCATCGCTCACGCCAAGCACGTAAGATCAATGCTTTGAGGCTACTTGTCTTGCTTGTAACTTTTGTCTCCATTGTCGATGTTGATAGGAGTAGAGTGCACATTATTTGGCTCCAGTTAATCTCCTATCAAATACATTCGATCAGTATTCATATAGAGTAAATAACCATCAATTTTTATTATACATACCTCATCTTTTCATTGTTATTCACTCATAATATATGTATAAATTCTATATATGTACACATACGATATTATTGTTGTTAAAATTATTTTAATAAGTGAATTGATGCAAGCAAGCATCCTAACCTACAAAATTCATGTAGACTGTTATACACAATTCGACACAGAGAGCGCTGTGCGACAATTCTATAATTTCTGTGAGTCGTAATATCGCATGCGCATTGAGAAACATCCCATGGTCTCTCAAAGATTCAAACTTGTAGCAAAAAACTCGAAATTTTTCAAACTGTGAGATATCGCGATGAATTATTTGAAGTGCTTTGGCTACCTATTTGCGCGGTGATATGATTGAATCAGCAATGACTGTAGTACTCAATAAAGTGTTTTATGTCATTATCGCGAAAAAAAAATGTCCAAAAGTATTCAAAATTGCGGGAAAGTTTCCTGAATTCCAAATTGTCGCCAACCATAACTTCAGTTCATAAAAAATTTCCGATTCAATTCCCAATAATAATTTCATAACAATATTGTTGATTATTACTAAGCTAATAAAATTTAGTGAGTACTTTATATATCCAACATTCACATACGCAATCATTGAACTATTTATGCAATCAGAGCAGTTTTATATCGAAATAGTCACGGAACTGTCTTCGGTTGATTTAATATAATAAAAACTAACCCACAGGACGCCTGGAGTATCCGATTTCATTATATCTATAGACATATCGGTATATTTATAAGACCTCAGTAATGCGTATTGCTCAGTAGCTTTCACCGTATGTGGTTTTTTCCTGCATATGTTCATATGTAACTTTGCTTATATATACAATAATACACGATAAGGTCGCATTGTTTATGGGCACCACTTCAATATTATTTCTCGAGCAGACAATGTACGTAATCACCATCTGTGATTCCAAAAAGTTTTTATATGAACTAGATCGGAGATGCAAATTTGCCTGGGGTATCCACAGTGTTGTGATACAAACGACAATCAGCCGAGAAGTTTTCAATGAGAACTTTTACAGCCCATATCGATTCGAATTGATTCGTTTCCGTTGTAATTTCAGATATTTACATACTACAAAAATAATTTCTAGAGATATTCCGATTTAATTACATTGAACATTTTTTTTCTGCAGCTTCAACACATGCTAACCTATAAATTCATACAATGAGTATTGTTATGAATTGAGCAATGATGTAGACTTATTGATTCCATCAAACATGAATCACTTCTTCATTAAACGAAACGATGGACAAATGAATTATAATGTCTATGGCGAATAACATCTGTTGAGAATTATTTATGCTGTTGAATAATTATTTATAAAGGTTCGCGAACCGTGGCCAACTCATAATGCCATGTGCTTTCAATACTGTGTGGTCTTTATTAATATATGACGGAAGTTATTGACATGAATGATGATGATGATATAAAAATTTGTATTATAATATTTATACATTGTGTTCTCATACTCACATCTGTGTGTATTTGTTAACATTGCTGTGTATATGGTGACAGGGTGTGGACTACTTGCATTGGACAAAATTATCTTTCGTGTCAATCAGCTTTGCAGACCACTCCTCATCATACAATCCGAGATGCATCACATTTATAAATGTTAACATGTCTGAATGTGCTATATATAAATTGAAACTTGTCATGTTTTTTTCCAGTGGTGTAACACAAATTACCAGGAAAAACTTAAAACTTCAACCGTTGCATATGGATCAATGTCTATTGCTCTTTCACATGATTAGAAGATGCCATTATAGGAAAGTGATGATGAGATAATCGAAAAGTAATTTAAGTGATGAGAAAAAATAATGAAGATGTTGATGATGAGGGATGACAAAATATTGTAAATGGCCTCGTTGAAATTGAAGAGAATAATCATGTTATATTGGAATAGGTATAAGCTTTGCTACCATGTTGGGAAAGTCGATGACAAGCAAGCTACAATCATCCACTTAAATAATTAAGGCGCGCCAACGTACACGAAAAATAAAGTCAATATGTATACTTTAAGATGACTGTATATACAGCCATTTGATGATAAATAAAGTGTTCATGGACATGAAGTTAAAAACACTCTATGTATAATATTTCCATATAGATATTATATCAATAGATTGAATTTTTATATGTATGAACGAACTATACAGACAGCAATTTTCTCTCAACTTGTAATTTTCGTCTCTACTAAAGTTTTTTGATAAGTGATTTAATGACAAACTATAAAAGAAAAATTATAAATTATTTATAAACAACTATTGATATATTGGTGAGGGATTATATTGCATTGTTTTACCTCGAGGGCATTTATAATGAAAAATCAATCAATCAATATTTAATAGCTACATTTTATAGATATCAGAGACTTGTCATCAACTTGTATTTGTATAGTTTTATTTGAATTTAGAAGAAAAAAAAATTAAATGTGGAAAAACAAATTACTTCAAGAAGGACATGTGTCTTGTGTTCGCGTATTAACATGTTATGACAATTTGATGAATGGCAAACGGGAATAGAGAAGGTGTGTTTGATTATATTCAATCACTACGTTCTATCATAAATCTCGTGGAGAATTCAAGTTGCAGTATTTTCTGGTGGAAATTTGCAATGTAATTTTTTTTTGTTTCTATCGAAATCACAGACTATGTCAAGAAAAATTACGCAATATTTCAATTTTGCTCTGCACAAACAAGGAATTATTTATCATGAATTCTTGATTCGGTGATTGAGAAATTGTCTTTATGTAATTGTAGATCATTGAATGGTTGGGGTGGGGTTTTACTGGGATTCATGCCGGGATTATTGGAGATCATGATAAGAGACTGATGTTGAGTAGCAGTAACAATTAGGTGAGATGAAAAATGAACAATTGTTGACAAAATTTATTAAAGTCATCAATCATTATTGATATTCAATAAATAAATTTCGTAATTTTATTCAGAAAAATGCAGAAATGACAATTTATTTCATCCATTGTGATCCTTTCTATGGAAATATTCAGACAATCCTCAATGCACTCAAAGCTTTGATGTTATACTTAGTAAATTGTACACTTCAATGTAAATTTCATTACAACATGGCGACACAATTTATTGAGAAACGAATAGATCTCAAAATAGTCCTCACAAATAACCCATGAAATATTCAAATGACAGTGCAAATCACATCAATTACTCAACCTGTCGATTGTCTGCTCGACAATTTTATCCTCACTAAAAATAACAACAAACCGTGTGAAGTAGTTGTTGCAATATTTTCTTTCTTACTTCCATTCCGTCATATCAATTACCGTCACCAAGTTGATATGATCTGCTTCCAATATCTCAACATATTAATCTTATAAATAAAAAATTCTCCGTCTATGAATCGGTGTATAAAAATAAGTAGCAATAATCTAACTATTATATATTAATAACAGACAAATGCCATAAATATTTAATCAGATGATAAAGTTGGCTGAACAACGGGGTTAAATAATTAATCAACATGAGAGACTTATTCGTATACATAAAATGTTTAACTATTCGAATCATCTTGAAATTTTGAATTATATATAGGTATAAATGTATATTTATTTATGTATCATATAAGCTGCTCGTTCCATTTTCCAATAATAAAGTTGAATGTAATTGATGATTGGGTTAGCACAAGCTGTGCACGTTTCAACTCTAAACGCACCAACGCAGAATGATTTGCTCGAGTAATAATTCAAGTTATTCAAATTACGATTTTCTATTAATAAAGATGAATTACATATGTAAAATGTCGACAATAATACTTGCAGGATTGAGAAGAAAAAAGTCACGAGATTTAGTCTCTTGAGTTTAAATATCCTCGCATTCGTAGAATATAAACTGATGATGTAATTCGACCATTGCAATAAACTGTGAATTAATTTTTTCGTAACATAAACAAAAGGTAAAATATTCATTTCTTTCAATACACTTCATTTCAATTGAATTCGAACTTTATTACATTGATAATGAAAATAGATTAGTTGAAATTTAATTTATGATGTGATAAAATTCAATATTTTTTTCATCAATTCTAATTCTTGCAGTGGAATAAATTGTGATGATAGAAATAAACGATAAATAATGAATGACAGTTAATGAATAGAACTAATATTCTATAAATGATAGAGATAAATATTTCCTTTGCATTTTTTTTCACAGTTTTGTATCATTCATCTTCGTGGTTTAATAGGCCTGCGATGAGTCTTCAATTTTGCTCGATGAATAGTTAATGTCATAAGAATTTCTTTGTCGTTGTCTATTGTGAGTGTGAAAATACATTGGAAATATTTTTTTCTTCCTTCACACTTTATTTTCATTGCAAACTCTTCAATAAATAATGCACTTACATTTTATTTATATATACAGATATACAGATGTCAAGATTGTATACATGTCAGATGTAGATGTAACTAGGAAGAAACGTTCACTTGCACTATGAGAAGGTGTTGCGTTAACGAAGGAAATAAAAGAAAAATTTTTATGCTTTACACAACGCAATCGCGAATGTTTTTTTATAATTTATCGAATTTATCTGTAATTCATTAAGCTAATGAATCATAAATATATTAAATGTGAAAATATCACATTTAGGTAGTTCTGATATCCATCGAATAAACAAAAGAAAAATTTCTCTCACCGGAATTTCTTCAATAAATATTTACACAGTGAAAAAAAAATTTGGAAAGCATATGGAAGTCGATTTTTTGAGCTCAATACAAAATCCAAAATATTTTTTCTGTTAACCTCTCATAACCTCAAATAACAAAATACAATCAGTAGAAATTATTTGGAAAAATATTTCAAACAATGAAAAATTCTATAAAACTAAAAAAATCCACCAACTGAAACTAAACATAACCTATTACACTGCACACTTGGCAATGCCCATCAATATAAATCCAAAACAAAAGTTGCCCCAGAACCATCACGAATTCACAGACTAATAAATTCTCAATAAATCACAATAAACAAAATATTTTCCCATTGAAAATGACTGACCCCATTTATCAAAGATAATTCACCTCCCTAAATGCTCAACTACCTTAACACAGAAAATTTATCTACCCCATGTCCTCGAGAAAAAATAAAAGTAAAACTAGTTAAATCCCAATCTAAAACTACTCATGCATGAATACTATTTTATTACACCAATTGGTTTGAGCTTGGACTATTGGCAATTGCCCGAGTTACAATTTCAACGTGATACAATCATTATCATCATCACAGTTATGCATAGTGCAACAAGTCCTTTTTGCAATGATAAATGTGTTTGGCATCTGCAATGTGAGTGTGTATATATAATAAATGTGATGTGTGTTCTTCGCACAAGAGCCAATATATACATGATAGTGTGGCGGTGGGGCACCCTACGCCACCGCGATAGACCACACGTATAAAGTGGGTTCACGATGAACGTGGAACGTTAGTCGTCGCAACATACCTCTGTAGGGCACGTCAAAAGCAATCACGTACACTCATTGTACACCACCGCCGGGTACACGATAATTAACTAATCAGAGTGTTCATTCACATAAACACCACCCTGTAATTTACAATTTACGCGATTTTTTCTCCACATTCTTGACAATTCAAAGTGTTTTAACATCCGAATCATTTGGAGAATTTTAAATTGTTTTGATATTTATTTTTACAACTGTTTTTGATGAAGTTCATTTGATATCAATGGGGATTAATAGATGAAAGGATAATAAAGAGAATGTTTTAGTTTATTGGCGTATGTTCAGATAGGAAATGGAAGTCCCTTGCATTCACCAGATGCTCCTGGTGTTTGATAACATTTGAGATACGCGTTGGATAATCTAAAGTAACTTTTACTGACTGGATCTAAATAGAAAATATTCAAGGAATAATAAATGAGAGAACAAAAAATGTTATAAATATAACTGAGAAAATTTGTGAACATCAAAGAATTATTTTTCTTCGATAAATTTTTTATTCCTCGTCATTAAAATTTTTTTTGTTCAATTAAAAAATTGTTAGTTCGATGCGAGGAGAAGAAAATAAAATTATTTCGTGTTGATAAATTCATTACACGAGGAAAACATTTTTTCGTATTAATAAATAAACATTTTTGTATTGCAGTTCATATTTCTGTATTTAAATTCCCTTTTGTTTATGAATCAGAATTTATTTCTATGGTTTAATGTTTTTTCAGCAATTTTTTCTCCTTTCACGTCGTCTCACTATTTCAACGCGTTTATTTATCATGAATTTTTATTATACATTGTATAAATAGAACGCGTTCCACAGGGTGTGTAGAGTCAATCGTTTTATTTTCGATCACAGGGTAGAATAGACAGTGAAATTCTGTCTGTTCTGTGAAAAAAAAAGAAAAAAAATTCATCATACGTTTGCATTTTCTATTGGTTGTATTGAATGCATGTGCGTTATAATTTTCATACACATCAGACACGTCACATCAACCAACGATCGCTCTAATGGACTTTAACAGAGTGTTCTTATATAGATTCGTACCACGTGGAGTGAATATTTAAAGACACATCAACACGTTGACGAGAAGACATTTTTTTTTTTTTTTCGTCTCTTCCTTTCGATTATTTTTTTTTATTTTATGTTTCTTGTTTCTACTTTTGATGAAAGTCAAATTGAAATGACTTCACAGACATTATTAATTGGGTGAGAGAAAATTAGTTTTGTGGGGGAATTATTTTTTTTTTCTTTTTGACATCATTTTCATTACTTGTGACGAACATGTGTGAAGAGTTGTGAAAAATATTGTATGAATGAAATGTGATAAAGTGTTAATGTGGCGTGCGATGAGAAAAAAAGTTATTTTGTGGAATATGAAGAGATAATAAGAATTTCAACATTCAAAATTTTGTGATTCATCATGAACGACCTGCATTTTATTTTCGTTTACATTTTCTCGGTGAGTTTTCCATGAATTTTTAATTATCTTCATAATTTTCTTCGTATATATTATCTGCTGGATGGAATTAACTGAGAAACTATTTTAAAATTGTTGCGTTTGATACAACTCAAGAAATTTTTATTCAAAGTATTGAATAAATGTAAATTGTGAGTTATCAAAGCTGAAAGGTTTTGGCCAGTTGGCCAGACACTTTATGACCGTTCTGGTCATCTCAAAATAGTCGTTAAATTTTTTTTACAATCATTATGAGCGTGACTGTCGTTAGTACTAGAATTATCTCTATATTCAATTTTGATTTACACTTTTATCATCAATAAATACTGAACTAAAATTCACCAGATCATTTCACTCAACAACTCAAAAATTCAACCGACATTTTGTTCATTCAAAATTATTCCAATAATTAAAAAACGAATTGAATTGATAATGCCTCACGCTATCATTTTATAAATTATATGAAAATTACCAATACACCAAAAAGTTTTGTTAACTGAGTTATAAAATAAATAATAATCAATAAACTAACCACTATCTAAACTGTACTTAATTGTCTATTTAATAATGCGCCTGTAACAAGATATTTTTCTCTCTCTCAACAATTTCTGATAGTCACTAACGATCTGGTTTCATTATCTCCCGTTATCACTACCGGTGATTTAATCATGTATTCACCTTTCATATTTGTTGATGTTGTTGTTAATAATTTTTTCATTTCCGTTACAAACACTAAATACGATTAATTTTTTTTCCTTCCAACACAGCAATTCATTCTAACTTTAGAGGAAATAATTTATATTCTCCTTTTTCTCATTGCTTAGGCCATAAATAAATTTGCAGAAGTCTGAAAAACTTCACACACATCCACATTTATTTCTATAATAAATTTCTAAAATGAAAAAAAAAGTTATAATGTCTACATATCCTTGCGATAATAATTTGAAGAGGTTTGTGATGGTTAATATCACAAATTATTTTATTACCGGACGAAAAAGGAGAAAAAAAAATTCCGTATGTACAAAATATGTTACAAGTGTGATGCGTCATAAAAAAAAAAATCACATAAATCAGCATATTATTATTGACGATATTGCAAAAATTGAATGCTCAATTGAATATTTATCTTCATCTAATATATTTAAATAATTTCATTCACTCACAATTATCACATTCAACTGTTAATTTCTATATTTTTTATACTCACATTGAATCTGACAAAATTCACGTAAATTTGTATTCTCTTCATATTTTTTTTCCTCATAGTTATAATCAAATAAAAATATACAAATAATCCACATTCTGTAAGTATCTAAGAATAATTCAGGACCTCCCTTTCACCGTTATCGCTGTTTTTATTTCGTTAAGATAATCGAGATGTCAATTGTGGCGCCTCCATCTCCATCGTTTGTATAAACATGCGTTTATATACGGATAATATAATACTTATATAGACTTTAAGCGAACACTCATGAATATTCGATTGACCCATTTGCACTCGAAAGGTGCGCAAACCCGCCCTGCGTTCATATCATACTGTACAATAAAATAATTCGAAGAAATAATAATATTCATAAAATTGTAATACATACGTATCAACACACCCCAAAAATTCAAAAAGTAAACTAAATTAATTTTCTTCATTCACATTGAATTAAACAAGTGAACATTTTTGCAAATTTTAAACAAAACAATGAAAATTCTGAATGAATAAAATTAATTATTTTTACAACCGCCCACTTATCTATTCTGGTATCCATTAAACATTCGTGAAAGCACATATGCAAAATTATTGCACACGAGGAATTCAATTTCCGCTTTTAAACCATCAATTCCGGTTTTATTACTTGTGCTGTATGGCTATAATTAAAATAGGACAAAAGTGAAAGAAAATGTTCCATTAAATAACGCTCATTCAATACTGTTTTGCAATATCCAAACAATAATTCAATCACATTCAATTGTAAATGGAAATAATAAATAAATTGACACTCATCATCAACACAATTTCCATACCCTCCATTATCAATAATAAATAAAATAAATATTAAACGCATTTGCATTTACAATTGAAAATTCTCATAAATCACCAAATTTATTCGTAACATCAATTCAATACAACTCGACATATAGCCAATAAATATGTAAACAATATTTATTTACCAATACTTATCAATATCACCACTTTATAAAAGCATAAAATATTTATCATTCCATGTAATAAATATAAAATTATTTATTCCCACAGACATTGAGTGCTGTCGTTAGTGGACACCTCATTGATGGTATTTTCACTCAACCAACATTGGTGCAAGGTTACAATTTAGTTGCTACTATTCCTGTAGGTGCTACAAATTTAAATGTCACTGAACTACGACACACGAACAATTACCTAGGTAAGTGATATGAAATAATATTAATAACAATAACAATAATAATAATAAAATCAATGGAT
>JABMBR010005493.1:0-15272 GCA_018881525.1 Meteorus sp. PSUC_FEM 10030008
TATTATTATTATATAAGTATATACATGAAAACTGGTTCGTTGGAAATATTTCTACAGTAATTATAGTTGATAAATGATGCGATCTAATGCAGTGTCAACGAAAGATAGAATATATTATACAGTTGAGATAAATTTACTTGGCAATGATGTAAATATTTTATCAACTCTCTGAAGTACAATAACCATTTATATACATATACCTATTGATAATAAAAAAAATAAATACACTCTGCCGACTTCTTTTTCCAAATCAATCAGTTTAAATTTAATAATAATTAGCTTGCTTACATAATTGCCATTCATGTTATTCTAAATTAATTTCTTCCACATTGTTTCCTACTAGTATGCTGGATTAATTATTCACATTTCATAGGCAATTGAGTTTTTGTTCGTCAATGTCACCTTAATTCAAAGTACTATCAGATAATTGTGCACTTTATTAGTAACAAAAAACATTGCAACATACGCGTTCTCTGTAGTGGTAAAGTACTTGTTTTTTTTTTCACTGCTCATTAAATCCGGTATAAATTATCGATGGGAATGCGACACTGAAATTAACTCGAAATGTAGAAATAGCAGTGGAAGTAGAAAGTACATAATTCTCTACATTCGATTCAATAATTCGTATAATGATATGTGTTAAGGTTGATCAATGAAATATTTGTTTCAGAAAAAATACTGGACACCAGTCACTGTGATATATGTGTCAGAAACTTAAGTTAACATAAATGTGACTTAGAGGATAGATAAATGTACAATTCACGTGTCGAAATCTTCGCAACACTCTGCATCTGCTGTAAACAAAAGAGTGCGAAATCCCGGAGTATTTTACTTTGTTACATCTTGAGAACAAGGCTACTATACTTAATTGGAAAATAATGACGAATTTGTCACTTTATCCTTGTTCGCATTCATATTTTTCCTGGTATTACACTTGTGAGTTTCACATTGTTCAAGGACGGATGCATCTTGTTCTTTCCTTCCTCATTTTTCCCAACAATTAACTCTAATTATGCTATTTTTTTGTCATCGACATGACCAGCCGATGTTCACCCTTTTATGAATTTACGTTACACTTCCAAATTCATTACACAAGGCTAATTTTCAATTCCTTTCATGAACTTTGAACGCATCGGATGGATTTCTCCAGCAACTGTCTTTTCTTGAACCAGCCATCTTTCTTTTATATTGTGCAAAACTATGAACGTTACAGCGAATCATACGTATTCATCCACATCCATGTTCATTCATCGTAATCATGGCAATTCTATGTGGCAATGAATGTTACCAGTCTGTTTTTAATCTGATGTTATACTTAATATCGCATTAGAATTCGAAAGTTTACTGTAGACGAGATGAACGCTCATTGGCCATCATTGCAGTGTTCAAGAAACCAATGTCTGCCAATCATAGCGTCGTTACTGTTTAGGTAAGTTCCTTTTCCAATCAATAGATTTTTATTTCGAAATTTGATGTTTCAAAAAAAGGAGACAATTCGTGGCTGACAAGTTTTCAATGATAAAAGTTATTCCAGGGCACCTGAGGTATACGAACGCCTTCGCAGAGAAATGAGGTACATGTAAACAATCATATAACATTCGTGGTTCTATTGAGTTCAAGATTATCAATATTTCAAAAAAAGCTGACCTTCTACACAAGTTTTACAATTGGGCGTGATAGAATATATCGCTAATCATTCGGAAACCGGTAGGTGCTGTTAATGCAGAATGACATTCTATGTAGTTTAGACATTGACGTTGTCATTCGATGTCAATGCCTTCTTCATGGAATATGAAAAATAACACGCTAAATACTTTCCGTAACTCCGGGAAAAACTCAATTGATTACTTTCAATATTTTCCTACATAAGAAATACGAGATTAATATTGAACAGTTTACTATAGTATGTGACAGTTGGTTCACTGGTTGACTGGTTCATTGTTTGTCTAGTTCGCGGTACTGGAGGGGTCCGTTGCGCGATTTTGTCCTTGATAGAACTTTTAGCATATAAAGAAGGTTTCTGTCTCCGGGGAAGGTCCATAGTGAGGTTGAACGTGGTTGAGTACGATGCCTGGGAATGAAAGAACGCTGATGTGCGAGACATCCGAAACATTTGCTGGGATCGGTAATTGTGATAATCCAAGAGCAATTTTTGTTAATAATTTACATGAAAATATCGAAACGATTGATGATCGGTACAAAAAGAAGGACAATCTGTTCATCAAAGAGGATTCGTCACCATCGTATCAAAGTATACCCTCGGAATCGGTGCACGAGAAATTCTTCAGAGAATTTTTCGAGATCATATTGCAAGATGCAGTTTTTCAAGTGAGCATATCTATTTTTCCAGACTATGTTTGTATGTCATTCTATCATAACTATACATACCTAAATGATCTAATTGCCCTGGTTACACTACACTATTCCTTGAATCCCCATCTCATGCAAATTCTCATAAAATCAAATCAACATTGGATATATTTTTATTTTCGTTATATCAAATTGTATTGAAACCAGAGATAATTTTTCATTGATACCTCTTCTCAAACAGTCGAATTCTCATTAACCTAGGGTACCAATCGGAAAACCAAAGTGGTTGAGTGGGTCGATCCTGAAAATTTGCCATCAGTGATAAATTTGACCATCAGTAATTGCGGTGCATCTCATGAGGATTTACTTGATATTACACGGACTATTATTAAATACAGTGTAAAAACTGGACATCCACGATTTGCCAATCAACTATTTTCGAGTTTAGACCCTTACGGATTAGTTGGACAATGGCTAACCGATGCTCTGAATCCCTCTGTCTATACATATGAAGTAACACCAGTATTTATCCTGATGGAAAATGAAATCTTACGCGAAATGAGGAAAATCATTGGATGGAAGAACGGTGATGGTGACGGAATATTTTGTCCTGGTGGCTCTATGGCAAATGGTTACGCTATCAATCTAGCGCGACACTACAAATTTCCGAAATTGAAAGAAACCGGACTCGCTGAATCATCCCGATTAATTGTTTTCACTTCAGAGGATGCACATTATTCCATCAAAAAATTAGCAGCCTTTCTTGGTATTGGAACGAATAACGTTTACAGCGTGAAGGTCGACAGTACCGGCAAAATGAATTGGTCCGACTTGGAACAGCAAGTGGTGAGAGCTCTTGATGAAGGTGCAATTCCACTGATGGTATCGGCTACGGCAGGAACAACTGTTCTTGGAGTGTACGATCCTCTCCGAAAGATTTATGCAATTTGTCAGAAATATAATATGTGGCTCCATGTAGATGCAGCGTGGGGCGGAGGAGCATTGATGTCAGCCACGCACAAGAAATATCTTGACGGCATAGAACTGGCTGACTCGGTGACATGGAACCCCCATAAATTGTTAGCGGCTCCACAACAATGTTCAACCCTTTTATTGAAGCATACAGATCTCCTTCAATCTGCGCATAGCTCTAATGCTGCGTATCTGTTCCAAAAAGATAAATTTTATGATACATCATTTGACTCTGGAGATAAACACGTTCAATGCGGTCGTCGTGCAGATGTTCTCAAATTTTGGTTTATGTGGAAGGCGAAAGGCACTGCCGGTCTAGAAATGCATGTGGAAAAGGTCTTTCATCTATCTCGATACTTCACTGATCTCATTCGCAATCGAGAAGGTTGGAAATTGCTCCAAGAACCAGAATGCACCAATGTTTGTTTTTGGTATGTGCCAAAGTCAATGAGACATTTGGAAGGTCCACCTCTGTTACAGGCACTTCATAAAATTGGCCCACTCGTCAAGGAACGTATGGTCAAAAAAGGCTCTATGCTTGTGACGTATCAACCTATTCATGATTTACCGAATTTCTTCAGACTAGTCATTCAGAACTCCGGTCTCACTGAAGCCGATATGAAATTCTTCGTAAATGAATTTGAATTATTGTCGGAAGAGTTGTAATATTATTGTTAACAAATGTACATTTGTAGATAAATTATACTGCGAAGATTTTAACCTCAGTGATTCACGAGAACAACGAAGCTGCAATCGATTGTTCATGTATAAACTTTCTACGATACAATTCTCCAGTCTATCGAATGTGCATAGTACAACTGGTACAGTTTACAGCATGGAGAGATCGTCCTACATTGCTAGGATGACACAATAACATATACGATTGTTTATACGAAGTGGTAACAACAGTTCCTATTTGAAAATAAAATATAGATAAAAGTAATTTACCCGATCGTGTGTACAACACGATCTCGATATTTCACATTTATTCATATTCAAAAACATAATTACACAGTGAAAAATTTGTATGAATCGTTTTCGTGAAGATATAAATTATATGAAATCCGTTCATCGCATTCATTAAAACATAAACCTATCACTGACATGGTTTCATGATCTCTGAACACAGGTACACCTAGTCGTTTATTGCTACACTCATTTATTGATATATTCCCAAGTTATCCTATAGAAATATTCGTATTTCCCTCTGTACAGTAATGTGTATTTGAGTCCGATCATGACAACTCGCTTCCTTAAGAGTATTCGTGGATGTAAACAAAGATTTTTGCTTATAATAGTAATTAGAAAAAAATTCGAGAGCTGCGCGAAATTGCGGAACAAGTGTGAAACAATTGAAAATATTGGAGCTTCAATCACAGACGTCAGTAAAACTAACTGTACTCTTTTAAGAATTGAATATGGAAGTTCTTGAGACTGTTAAGCATGACTTTGATTAAATCTTTTTGTGGCAGGATTGTCGTTCGAACATGGTAGGTGCCAGACCTCTGTCCGAAACCAGAACCAGCTATCACACAAATGCCAGTGGCTTCGAGCAATTTAAATGCATAAAATACATCGGGTGCTTGGCCGGCAGCTTTCGCTGCCTGTATTGCTTTTGGTGGTAGATCTAAACGCGGGAAAACATACATGGCACCCATAGCAGGATTGCTCTGAAACAAGACGAAAAGAAATGTTATAAATAGATGTGTTGTCAGAAAATTAAAAGATCATGATGCTAACGAACCTTAAATCCTGGAATGCTATTAAGTGTGTCAACAACCAAGCGTGAACGCTCTGCCAAAGACTTTAAAACCGCTGTCTTCTCCTCCATGAAGAGCTTATAAGATGGCTCGTGAGGTTGTGGAGGATTGGTGACAACATCCATAGCCACTTGACCCAATACGGTAGGACAAAGCATCGCTGATATTGACTTTGTCAAGACTGCCATTACCTCATCATCTATATTGAAATATTCTCCATAGCCACATCTAATACCACACTCACCCATGTATCCTGTTGGACATTATTTACACAGTTATCACCGCTATACACATTTCATAAGTTATGATCCATAACATGAGGGCGATTATCATAACATACCTTTCGATATAGACATAAACGACACGAGTTCCATTTTGGAGTATGGTTCACCCATTTCCATCATCACCTTTTTGAATGAATGAAATTCGCTATCAGGATCATAAATATTGTGTTGGTAAACCTCATCGGCCAATATGAACAGTCGGTTTTTATGAGCGAAGCGAACAATAGCCTCAATATTACTACGTGTGAGAACTTGGCCTGTTGGATTGCCCGGATTGATCACAACCAAGACACGTGGGTTACACGTTCTTTTTGCTTCATGATAAGCTCTCTCAAGCTCAGAAACATCCAGCGCCCATTTATTATCTTCATCAAGATAATATCCAACTTGTGATAATCCAAATTCAGCAAGAGCAGCTGAGTATAATGGATATTGTGGGATTGGAATCATAACACCTGAGTCAACACCATCAACTCTTTCATTGAATAATTTCAAAAATGACTTGATACCATCAGAAGCCCCATTCGATAGAATTATTCTATTGGGATCAGATGGGTAACCATCACGTTTCTCAATATATTGAGCACAATGTTTTCGAATTAATTCAATACCAGGTGATTCTGAATATGATCCAACGCTACCACCCTTACAATTTCCGAGTATAGCACATGCTCTCTGTTTTGCGTCTTCTGGATATCTGGGATCGTTCATGAGCTCAGGCGATATTGTGAGGATGAGTAGTTGCCGCAAAAATGTGATGGGTTTTTGACCCATAGCATGTGCATCTCCGATATTGGCTTTTATGACTTCTTTGAACGGCTTCTTCACACCCTGTACAACAAAAAGTTTGATAAAATTATCAGATGGATATCTCCAGTGGTGATGCAAGTGATAAGAGGAGATAATGCTCAATAACATGTGATACTTCGAACCGGTTGTATATTTTAAAAGTGCACACTTGTCTGAGGAACTCGTTGCTATCCGGATATACAAAATAATCAGACACACAGATGACATTCTGGAGGGACAATTCAGTATATAAATGATAACTGATTCCAGTCCTGGCGTGACAGACATAAGATAAACATTCCAATTTACATGCGACCGATGTATAAATCATCATATATATCACACATATCTATAGAATAGTTATGTCTACGGAGTTCTCTTGACGAGATGAGTCTCGCCGGTCACTTACCGCATATAGATCTATATTGATGATCTCAAAGTTCATATCTCGGAATTGTCATACAAATATCTATGTCTAATATTGAATTGGTAATAAGCATATATAAAACTTTCAATACAAATCAGCCTGATGCTGAAATAGTAAACACATCATGTCGATTGCATATCTCAAATTCCCAACGAATTTTTTCTACAGTCATACAAACGATTTCATTGATAATTGACACAAATCACCCTTGCTGATAATGAACAGTATAGAGCTGAGTACAGCCAAGAGCAATAATTTCCAACGATATTAGTGATATACGAAGAGATTATGAAGGTCATGTTGTGGCATATTGGATAACTATTACATGTCTGTTACTGTCATCATATACCAATTGTTGTAATTATTACAACTGAGGCATTCAATAATGACTTGTAGAGTGTTCTGTATCGGACACCAAAGTCATTGATTAATCGTTCTCGATACTTTTAACTATATATTGTAGTTCGTACGCACATAAATAGTTATAATTGTCAGAATATCATTGACGTTTAATGAATTATAGAGAATTAATGAAAAACGAAACACGAATATTCAGTGTCAATGACCAATAAAATCTGGAAAACTATTATCTTCGTGTTGGATTTTGATTAACGATAATGGAATTTTCTGAAACGAAGTGCGTGGACAGAAAAAGCTGTCAAGGTATGCAAGTAACATATGCTCATTATATGTACAAATACGTGTTAATTCTACCAGATATCTTTCATAATCTGGAAGAAAAAAAAAGTTACCATTGGGTAATAATCGACAACAACAGAGATCATGACCCAAATCAATTTGATTGCAGACAAGAAAAAACAAACTTAGCGATTGTGAGTAACATAAATGTTTGAAAAATGTATTATATCGAGATAGAAAATAGATGGACAGCACTGAAGATAGCTGAATGGTGAATCCAGCCAACCGAATCGTGAATAACTAATGAATTGTATGATCAAGTGTCAAGACAAATATTCAGGTCAATTTTGATCAGAAAAGCGGATAGTTGAGCAGCATACTATCCAAATTGATTCAATTTACAACCTCATCACTGAACAGTTGGTTAATTGTTCTTTTAAGATAAAAAATGGCAAAAAGGAAGTGATATATGATTCATGGTTATACAAAATGAAATAAATGAGTTGGCAATACATCAAGGTAGTCGAAAAATGTAATGTGACAAAATGCATGCATAACCGTAACCACACTCCCACGCGTTCAGATATATAGTGAGTAATATTCATGCCGTATTTTTTTTTAGCACAGCTAGAATATGTAAATAATGTTCAAAGTTTCAGCAATGGGTACCTACTTTATTAAGTTCTTTTTCAATTTCCAACGCTCGTAAGAGAAGTGGCCCACGCACGGCATATTCCATACGACGTAAATTTGAATACACATTGTCAATCGTTAACGTACGCTCGTACGATTTTGCCATGGTGCAACTGGTTGATATACTGGATACTGTTTGAAATGACGTTGCTGCACCAATGTTTGTATACCTGCAGGCTGACGTATTGGGATACGGCCGGCCTTTGTACTCCCATTGCCTGGAGCCCGGCCATCCCCCGACGATAACAACGCTCCTCAAACTACGGCTGTGCGTCATGATAATTTCTATTATCGACACGAGTGGGAAAGAGAGAGAGAACAAGTGATGAACCGGATGATAAAGAAGCAAAAAAACGACGAACGACGTGATAGTGATAGAGAGGGAAATATAATTGATTCACGACGCGAAGCGAGATGCTGGAAGCCCCACCACGTTCCACTTTTATGAAACAATATTACACAGGGTAAACACTTTGATTAGTATTGCGTTGACAAGTGATGCTACGTGACACATTACAATGAGTATTTCATAATTTTATATACAAATTAAAGGCTTACGAAATAACTGTTCAAACTGTATCAGAAAGATCAACACCCATGTCGATTATGTCTTATATTATCGTATTCTCGATTGGATTGCGAGCAATGAACAGTTAGTGGGGTGCGCTATCGCATTTTATCATCTCCGTACATCGCTCACATGCTCATATTTATTTGGCGAGAATGCGCGCGCCGATGTTATTCAGACCATACACACTGACTTAAATACAATATCATTTGACAAACAATCTATATAATTGATGGAATATTGCCAGGTGTGTAAGAATAAACTTGAAGGTTTCATACGTTTCGGATCATGCCTGTCATTCCGATACACGAAAGTATTCCACCGTTAAATTTCTCATCGCGAATTTCAAGGACCAGAACCACGACATAATGGCGTTTTTTTTTCCATTAGCATTGAATAAATGGAGTTATTCACACGTTCATTACAACAATCATCAGGCTGGAATAATGATACAGTGAACAGAATTTTTGCTTCAAAATTATATAAAAGGTTCATTTATATAAGATATTCTGTGTTGTTATTATTATAACTGCAAAACAACAGTACGAAGAATAAATTCAATGAATACGACAACATGGTTTATCTCATGAGTGTCACTTCTATGAACATTATATAGATATAGCATTACGCAAGTAAATGACTGCAATCGTGTATAATTGAATTTATGTACGACATTTCGACTTGTTGCTACGAGAATTTATGGATATCTGCTCAGCACAATCATTACTCATTGAAATATAAATTATAAATTGAATTTTTATTCACATGCATTGCGTGTGCTATGTGTTGAAAATTCTTTAGCAATTGGGGTTAATTTGTGGAATAATTCAAATCATTGGTAATCGAAAGTGAGTATGCTCATTTTCATACAACTGAAATTGATGAAGCAACTCGAATGTTTTATACATATTATGGGAGTTAAAACATGTGTATACACATGTCACATCGGTTGGTGCTGCTCCGTATCACCAATGCAGATTACTGCATTATCGAGTCATACCGTAATGCATCATATGTATATATATATATGTATACATATGCAATGAAACCGACGCCGAAGGCGGATTCACGAGAATTCATCATCTGTACTAATAGATGTCGCTTATTCGCGAACAATTCTCTATACCGAAGACAGGTAATGAATGTTTGCTTTATAAATATTCCTGAATGCGCGCATTGTAACTATTGGATGAATGTGTGCTGGGGGATCGAATAAGAAACACGATTAGAATGAATTCCATTCAATTTTTGTAGAATAAATGAATATATTAATATTTTTGTAATATTGCACTGTGCCTTCTTTGAAGGGAGGTAATTTTCATATTCAATAGTGACATTGATATTTGATAAAGTCGAAATATTGTGTCATTCAAAGTATATACACAATATTCGAAAAATGGAGGGTATGTATTACAAATACATTCAAAACCGTGAACATTAGCTATGCATGTATGTGCATATTACAACGTTGAATCAAGTGAAAGTCGACCAAGTTATAATCCAGCTAAATCCAGCAGTAACTGGTTAATATTCATGAAATAATATATATGCAGAAATAAATATCATTAAATATTATTTATTTATACAAATATGGGTAATAGTTAAAATTGTTGTGATAGAAAGATTTATTATATGAATATTTTCTTTAACAAGATGAGGATACGAACAAGATTTTTTACAATTGGTTACAAAATCCATCAATTATACGAGATCCGGGGCCTTTTTTATAATATATACAAATGAATTAAAGGTTAGAGAATCGCATCGGCATTATCTCTTTTCAATGTGTGGTAACTTCATAACAATATCAATGTTAGGTATGATTTATTGTTACGGGTAAAAACCAGCGAAAAAATAATGTCATCCATTCATTGCATCTGCCAAACGAACTTTGTCGGCAATGATAATAATAATGATAATGGAAGAATGGTGTTTGATGAATTAATTTTTTGGAACAATGAATTGATACAGAAAACGGATATACTCTGGTTTGTTTTCCTGTATACAACAATATCCACATAGTCAGGTCGAATTAACGATCGTATCAATATAATTTAGACTTGAAATATTTTGGAGAGTGATATGTTTATGAATATGAGAGTTCTCCTTGAGGATAGGACGAATAAAAATTGTCCATTCAAATTTGGGTGATCGAGATATGATTGACAAATAATTCCAAATGAATTCTCTGATGATGGTGATTGTATTAATCAGCTAAACGTGAGGCATATCTCCCATGAATGAAACGGATGTATAACAACATGGAAATGGAGTCACTACTATTACATGAGAAGTTAAACAGCCATTATGTTACTAGAATCGGCATCCGTTGAACTGATGTGGTGAAACGGTCGAGAAGGAGATCGCAATTTTGAACTGCTGAGTGTACCATACGGATCTCCACAGTGCTGCAGAATTATATCGCACGATACCGACGTTTTTACTGATGCCCCCAACCGAGAACGTTGTACAAAAAGTCTGTAAACAAAAAGCATGGCGAAAAAATATTATGAGAATAAGATATGCGCGTTATTATGAAAGTAATTTGAGGCAAAAAAAAGGTGAACAGCGCTCTACTATTCAGATCCTTGGGAACCAATGATTTGCGAAAGTCAATCCATCAGTACTGGAATGAAGAAACAATTTTGTATGACGGAATCGGTGATGTACTTTCGTTCAATAGCATAAGCAAGTAATACACTTCTGCATGGTTATTCTATTCATGTATAGCTTATGTCGATTCATGATCAAAATAGTCCTGAGTCTTTCTTGGATGTGGAGAAAAAATAAATGTCTGACAACGAAAGATTGGCATTTTATTGGACAGTTGAATCGTTGAATTCGATTGGACTTCATTTACTGTTGCTGTATTGGCAACGAAAATCATCACTCCGACCATACACGATTGTGATTCTTGCAACAGTGAGAGAACAATTTCAGAATTGGTGTATCATTTTGTGCTTTTTAGAATATCAACTCCTGCAAATATTCAGAAATCTTTCTTATTCATCTGGGTAATTCAGGAATTCGTTCACCACTGATCAATGAACATCCTTGCGACACTTTATGCCGTGTCTATCTGCATCAATGATGTTTCCTTCGTCCACTCACTCAGCCATTTGGTTTGTCATGATTATACACCAACAAGATTTTTCCTTTGTCAATTCGAATGATGGCATATCTGCCAAGGCAGGGTTCAGCTCTATCTCATCTCATATGATATACCTATGTCCATAATTATTCCGCGTAAATGTGTGTTGTAAATCACAGGTCGTTGAAATGTCCTGTCATGAGATGTTCCTTTCTCCTCCACACCGATAACGCTACTTCTAATTAGGACAAGTTCACCCAATGGAAACGCGCATATCATCAATGGAAGAAAATTCAATTAATAAAGAAAAATCAATAAAATTATCGAAATATTAATGTTGAGGAAGAGAAAATGATTCCGCGTCTGAAACGAGAGAGCCGTTCACCGAAATAATAATATTTGCACAGATAAACTGATCGAATCCTATAACTAGAAATTCGATTCTCACGCAGACCTTGATTATGAAATGCAAATCGGTCGTCTAGCAGAGTCTCTCGTGAAAGGTTGCATTCTTATTACACCAATGACGTTCACCATGTCTCATAGATCTGTTCACTTGATTTCGATGAGGACATCAGTCAGATGCAGTATTATAATGAGGAGTCATTTTAAAGATATTTTTTCACAAATAGTGTGATACACATACAGCATGAAATATGCAAAGTATACAGTACAGCCCCACAATAATTATCGTGTTAAAATGACCTCTTTACAATATGACACTATTTCCTATGTTAACGTGTAATCTTTGCGTGACTAATCATTTTAAAATAATGAACATTCAGTTGAAATTCTTCAAGTCGATCTTCACATGACGCTCATCGAATGATGTGAATCTAACACATATCACTGAGAAATATTATATAATTTCTTATATAATTGATATAAAAACTAAAAAGAATACGTTTATATATTATTTGAATAATGCAAATGCGTAGCAGAGATTCATGGTCAGAATTTAGCTAATTTGTTCGTTTTACTACGTTGTTCTTCCATCTCACAAAACTCGTCCATTGGTTTTGCATTTATAAAAGGATTAATCTTCTACATTACGTCTACGAAATTCTACGACGAAAATCTTGAAAATAATCTGATATAATACTAAATATAATATAGACAGTGATGTATGAGAATGTCCTCCTGCATACTAGGTAATACCTCATAATAATTTGCTGAAGAATTTACATTCGTCAACTTGGATTTATCTCTTCGAACGTGTCTTTTTTATCTTGCAAACATTATGAATACGCATTCGTTTATATTTTTAACGATATTTACAATATGATTACACAAATATACAAAGTGTCAAGGTAAGGAAGTTGCCAACAAAAATATGTCCAATCGATACATCAATCTCACCACTGATTGAATATGGTGAACAGAAGAATAACAAAGTCTTCAGTCAGATTAATGTAGCAATGATACGGCTGATGATTGGAACCATCACTGTAGATATTTGTCCAATGAATGAATTAATATTCGTGTGAATTCTTCCTCTGTGAATCAGATCAGAACAAATCTTTAATCCCGTGTTTACATCATACTTTTTTTAAGAGTGTAATAATTTGAGTAATTCGCAAACTCACGACACCGTAATAATATTCACGAATCATAAATCGAACAAATTTGTTATTGTATATCAATCAGTGAACAATTGTTCACGTGTTATCGCTAATTGTACGATTGATCTGATTTATCCCGATACATTGTGGAAATTTTGGGTGTATTGAAGTTTAAATTCGTGTTTATCCTTGCGTGCCCCAATTCCCCTTCTGACTCAAACAAAATCTTCATAATAAAAATCGAACCAGTATATGAAGAGTGGGAGAAAAACAACAATCCCTACTTCGTTTGTAATTGATGTAAAGGTGGACGAGAAGCATTCTGCCAGGTATGACTTGCGGTGTTGTAGTGTATGGAACAGTGTGTTGTTGTTCCTCATCAGAATCAAACAACGGCGTAAATCTGTATATCTTCGTATATTACTCCCCGCGGCTTTGTTGTATTGCATTACTTCAACTGAATGTTGTGAATTGATCAAACCAGATCGAAAGTGAAATCATGAATTATCCTGAGGTAAATTTGTTTTCCACATTGATAATCACATTTTTTTCCATATTCATAATTGATATTTTGTAGTGAAATTGAAAACAGTTTCATTTACGGGCAAAATTTAACACTGACAATTATTTAAACATTTTTTTTTGTATAAATATTAATTTCTTTCATCAAAAATTATGAAAGGAAAAAGAGACGGTAGAAAATCAAACAAACAAACTTCATTTATGGGAATACATTCAGTAGACATATTTTTACGGCATTCCTATCAAAAAATATTTGCAACTATGTGAATGATGTTTGACTCATCAATAAAAAATACCAGTCGTTCATTCAATAATGACAATTTTCCTGAAAAAGACAATGATAATGTTAGTAAAATACGAAGTGTAACGTATGTGCGTTATACCGTTTCGTTCAATAGTGTCATCATACTCTGTTGATGCGAATATAATGTCATGTCGATATGATTTACGATCATAATATACCGCGAAAACTATTCTTATGTAGTATAAAAAGATTACTCATCCTATCTTTGTTACAGAGATGTTGCCGCATTCACAATCGTAGATATAAATATGTACCAGATATTACATACAATTTTATGCGTTTATTGCATTCATTACTTTACGATCCTTAACGAGACAATGATATGGAAGAAGTAACGGTAGAGAATGAGTATCTGTATAGTGTGTTATTTAGATGTCGTTGTTGGCATCACTTTCGCCTGTGCGTGGGACAACGCAAATGAGATCGTTTGTACTATAACGCGAATTGCGAAAAATATTCCACTCTGTTCTGGAAACATTTATCGGAACAATTCGACATTTCTATTTACGCAAGAGTTCAAATGTAGATAAATTCTCTGATTTAAGAACCAAATCACCTCAATTTCTCTCTTTCTTCATCACTACGAATTCTTAATATCGATTTGATGATCATATAACAAAAATGAAATTCAGTATCGAATTATATCGATCCATCAATTTCGAAATGTTCACACTGCTTTCACATGTGTAAATCTCATCATCGCGGAACTCCAAATCATTTTTCAACTGTTTATAATACTTCGATATCTATGTTGATGTACGAGTTCATTGAATGAAAAATGCATATGTAAAATGGTACGTACAATACTGTAGAGTAATTGAACTGCGAAACAACATTCACATAACTATCAGCATGAATGAATTATATATTTATTGTGTGAGCAGCTGATACCTATTCATTTTTCCCAATCACATTCAGTAGTGACAGTTTCAAGTTCAAATAAAGCAAAAGCGCTGATCGATATGCAAATGAATTTTCGATGATTCATATCCACATATCAGGTGCAGATATTACAAATATATATGAAAACATATATATAATTATATTTTCGATAATGGACCATGTGGAATTTAGAAAGCGTCATTTTTTCTACTGTCTCCGAATTCTTCTCATTGTTGCATTGTACCTACATGTACCGATGCAAGCGGGAAGTAAAAGTCTATCAGTTTTTTGTTCGCCATTACTCCTATATTAATTCGAAAGTGCGGGTAATCAGGCACATACGTCAATAACAATTTTTACCAATCGTTTATCATGATGATGATGATGATGATGATGATGATGATGATGATGATGATGATGATGATGATGATGATGATGATGATGATGATGATGCTAAATTTATACCGTG
>JABMBR010005494.1:0-15272 GCA_018881525.1 Meteorus sp. PSUC_FEM 10030008
GTGTGTGTGTGTGTGTGTGTGTGTGTGTGTGTGTGTGTGTGTGTGTGTGTGTGTGTGTGTGTGCATACTTCATTTCACTCAACTAATCTCTGTTAAAAATTAACCCAAAAAAAACTCGATGGAAAAAATTCATTGAAAAATCGAGTGAGGAATAAAGAAAAAAATTTATCGTACAGTGGGTGTTGAACACATTTGAATTTCCGCAACACAAAGAGAAATTTTCTTATTATTTTATACAAAAAAAAATGAAATTTAATTGAGTTTGGTTATTTTTAATTTCTCGTGATGTTTCGACGCGAGTCGATCGTTCGGACAGCCTTCGAAATCGTATAGGTTTCAGCATTCCAATGAGATTGAAAGGAATAAATAAAAAAAAAAAAAACTTTGTATAATACAAGAGTCAAGTCAAACCGCATTCAAAGTACAAAATGAAGAAAAAAAAAGTAGCTACGAAAGAGAAATGGGAATAAAAAAAAGGTGGAGGAAGAGACAGGATGAAGAGAGTTTAAAAGAGAGGTTACGAATGGATGAACGACGCAGAGTGCGAGAGAACCCAATAGTTTTGTTTCTCATCCTTGGATGCGAGAAGAGAGACTACCAGAGAAGTAGCTACTGCGAGCGAGAGCCCTCAGGGCGTAGCCCGCAGACCCGATCATTACCAACATTGTCCGCTAATGGATATTTATGAATGCACCAATCAACGCAACCTACTACTGGGCTTCAATGCAATCAGAATCGATTTTTATCGAATCTCTATACACAAAAAATTATACTGAGTGTACTGGGCTTTTATAATGCCACACAGTCGATGATGAAGGAAAAAATATTGAATTATACTTCAATATCATTCAAGAATTAAAAAAAAATTCATTTCAAGTTATAAAAATTGTGAAATTATTGAATCGAATTCGATTTTGCTTTCTCCCTGTTTTCTTTTCATTTTTTTCCACCACGCAGATACTCATTTTAGTTGTGTGATACATTCAAGTGGAATAGTTATCATAAATTCGACCACCAATGATGAAGGTTGTTACTTTTTTTTTTTGTAGAGACACTTGAGAAGTCACCGTAATCATCGACTCTGTATACAAAATTTTGTTGGCAACGTCAAGAACGTGGGGGAACAGAGAGAACTGAAGATTCATCTTTGGTTACTCCACTTGAGTATCGACGTCTCATTCATACGCACATACCTGTATTTCTCTTCAAACCCTCTCACAAATTTAATATATACATTTATACTTATATATATATAATCTTTGGGAACTTCTTGATGGAAAGAAAAGAAAAAAAATGCACTGGGAAAATTTTTTCAATCTCTTGTCAACAACAAAGATATGAATACGTCTTCCTTTATTTTTTCATTGAATTCCAAATCGATTCTTCAATTCTCACAATATGTTTCGGTATTTTCAATAATTAATCACTATGGTAATGACACGTCAGTATAGAAAACAATTTTTTTTTTCTCCTGCTTTCATCACAATACCCACAAAGAAATGAACAAATATATATATAATGTGTTTGCTTCATCATTTTATTGATTTCCGGTTATAAGACGAAGAAAAAAAAAAGTAAGAGAAACACAACATGTCCATGCACGAATGAATCATCAATTTTTCTTAGCTCGAATGAAAAAAGACGTGTGGCATAAAACCCCTGAAGTGTCACCAGTTGACAAATACAATCATTAATAATTATTATTTATTATTTATCGGTATCGTTTTTTGAATGTGTATGAGGTTCGCATATACCTCCAATGTGATTACATACGCCAGAGATAGAATTACAAAACAATAGATAATAAATATTGAAATATTCATCAGACTCTAAATATACATTGGGACACATTCGCATCCCTCTTCGTCCCACTCTCTCTAACTCACTAGGTTGCGATTATTTTTTTTTTTTACGTTGCATTTGAATCCAAAACGAAAATGAGGTGGGTTTGTAAAAAGAAACGCGACGAGTTTGCCTCACCCGCGCGGTTTGTATTAGAGAGAGCACCAAAAATCTCTCTCGCCCACGACGTTCTCGGCGTATATTCGTGTTCCTGTCGTGTAGACATCATTAGTGAAGGATACACGTAGGTATATTATGAACATATGGCGAATATATATAAACGTTGGAATCGAAAGCAAAGTTTGGTGGTAGAGCAAACTCCACTGATGACGATTGTGGGCGCGAAAAATATTCGAATAGGTCTATAAGGTAATTTTGTTAGGGTTAGGGAGGGACAAACTTCCGGTCTGGTGATATTATTATTGTTACCAATGGGTGCGCCAATTTTTTTCTCTACTTTTTTCTTTTCGTCTGCTGCACTGTATTGAAATTGATATTTATTCATGTTATATTTCATTATATTATTTATCATAAATCACCTTGTGAAATTTTCGAATTTGAATTCGGTTTGTACAGCATTAAATAATTTATTGTAAAATTTTATTGTTTCCAGGATTATGGAAGACAAAAAATCACCACCACAGAGTCTCTCAATTTCGCCAATTTCGGTGATTTTTTTGGCCCCCGTTTGCACAGTTGTCTCTCACATATGCGCACAATCACAATTTATCTCACATGCAAAAGCATAACGGCGCGAGTGAGCGCCCACAAATTTATGCCGAGCGATTTGATTACCGCGATATAAAGTTGATGTGGACACACGACAGAGAATCTCTTGGAGACAAAAGGCAGGGCCATACATCATGAGACTCGTTCAGGACCACGTGAGTGCAAATATATAAACATTCATATTATAATTTTTTGTCTTCCTTCATCTTGAAGCTACCAAGCTTGTGCTCCATGTGTTCACGCGCCGAAATAATTTTTGCTCTTTCATCCCCCACCTCACTACATCTCTCCACTTCCCCAAAAATATTCTTCCCGTCTTATTTCAAAGGCAATTGCCTCATCTCATTTTCAATTTACTCTCTCACTTTCACCCTCCCCCAACCGTCTTTATATATCTCCGTCTTATTTTTTTTTCGTTCTCTCATCGCGCACGCATGAACATATAGCAGCTCCTCAACCCGTAAATGAGATAACGAGATCAAATTTATGGCGCCAGATATTTCCCCAACGAAAATATGATAATCGCGACTAATGCTGAGCGCGTCCAAACTGGCAGAAGAAAGAAAGCACGAATACACACACACACACACACTTTAACAAAATGTATACATACACATAAAAGAACAACTTTTGCACAGTGATATGCATAAGAAACTTTGATATTTTCTAAGGTTGGGACAACACTTTGGTGTAAGGATGATAGCAGAAGGAAGTGGGAAAGCAAATAATTATTTCAGACCATAAAGCCAAAAGTTTGCCGACAAAAGAAAATTATTTTGAAAAAAAAAAACGAAACAAAAAATAATAATAAAAAGTATTTAGACATAATTGTTATTCTACACGCAAGTGAATTTAAAGGGGAAAAAAAAAATGATAAATGACGAATTCTAAATCAAATTCAAGTCCACACGTTTACGTATTTCAATTTATTATCATATTTCTTTTATCCTAAAATCAAACCGAATGTTGCTGGAGGCGATGCGCGTGATCGCGCTCGCGCGCAACATTGAGAATTTTATTATTCTGGTTCTTATATGTATACATACGAAAAACGTTATATCGTATAGAGTGCCGTGGTGAAATCTTTATTTGGAATCATTCCAAGAACAATAACCACAGCCTATGCGCGGTTTGTGCCTCTTTATACACCGCCAAATAAGAATAAAAAAATAAAAATGTAAAAATATAAAGAAAAGGTAAACAGTAAAGGGGTATATAACCCAGTTATTTTCTGTTAGCGAGAGCGACTGGTCTTGATGATGATACCACGAGATATGACACACATACTCATTGGTATTGCTGGCACGCGTGCATCATCATGCATATAAATCAGTGTCTCCTTCTCTTCCTTCATTTCTTTCTTTCTTTCGTTCACCTTCCTCTCACTCTCTCACTTCTTCTCTTAATAATTTTTTTTTTTCTTTCATTTTCGTTTTGTGTATGCCCTTGCCCTCTTGCTGTTGGGGCACGCGGATCAGATAGGATTTCAAAAATATAAAATACACCGGCGATATTTGTGAAGCAGAAACAAACGACTGTGAATAAGATGAAAGAACAAGAGATGAGCCAACAAATATTTTTGTACCCAAATGCAGGTAAAAATAAGCTAAAGAAAAACGGCGAATAAAAAAATATATCACAACATGTATCACTTTGACATGATTGGTGGTTCAACGTAATTTTTGCACATTAAAAATAATTTATTTAGGATGACGGTTGAATTGTGGTGAAATATTTAAAATGTTTGATGACAAATGGGTCTGGAAAGTACCCTTAAGATTATCACAGAATTTTAGTTAAACAATGAAAAAGTTTGCAATTGTTTGATTATCCAATCTGACAATACAAAATAACAGAAAATTACCTGGAAAACTGTTTGTTATATTTTTTATTTTTGTTATCGTGTGTGAAAGACAGAAAGGTGAGGACAATAAATGTACCAGAGAAGCCAACTGTTCTATATGAGGGGGGTGATGGTGGTGCGAAGGGATGAAAAGGCAATGGGGAGATGGAGTCTGGTTGGAAGCACTCAATTCATCAGGGAGTCGACGGCACGTAATTTAAGACTGCTTTTAACTCTTGGGTGTCGCAATTTATGTGAGCTTCTTACGAAAGAATGACGTTCTCTACCATACACGCTACCACCCACCCATCGCGCCTTTTTCCTCTGTACCATTACTACCCCCTCTCCATTCACATTCGGGGTGTGTATAAAAGTAGTAAATGTGCTGTGCATATACTCGTATATTCCAAACATTTATTATTCCCTCTCATTCGTCTATTTTTACTCTTTCGTATTTTTCTTTCTTTCATTTCCATTTCATTCTCATTTTTTTCCACTCATTCCAATTATTTTCAAAGATAATCAGCGCGTATCATGTCGTGTATTGATCCTGTGGTACTCATCATCCATCTTACGAGCTGTGCAAAGTAATTCCATCCACATAAACTTGAATATTATTAAATAATCATCAATTCGTAGCCTAATCCTCGAATTAATGACATGGATATGACCATGATGCGACAGTTTTTACAACTCATCCTCTCTCCATGCAAATCTTCACGAAATTATTTCCTAAATTTCCCCAGTCTCCATATTTAATTGACCACAATTTCCTACATCGCAAAATATTGCAGCAAGTCAATAAACACAAAGACACAAATTTTCACATCGTCATAAATATTCATGGAAAATTAAATTGAATGAAAATTCAAGTTAAACGAATGAATTCCGAACGCATAAATAATTATCGTTCACCCGGTAGATAATCTTCGGAAGAATAGTCTGCGGCGGTGGCCAGAATCCTCTTGATTATCCAATGTGTGCATTCTGAGTGTGAACTTAACCATTAATCATCGTAGAAAGGGAGATGGTTTATATATTTATATGGATATGTATTTGTACGCGTATACATATACAAGAGTAAACGCGCTTGGTCTTGGCTATAGATATATTTAACAATTTTAATTCAAACTGGACTTGTGCCCTCCATATGTATTCAACAGGGTGCCACGCGGCATCATTAGTAACCTTAAGGTATTGAGAGCGAGAGAGAATGCTGGAATGGGCGAAGAAGCGACATAATGTGAAGCCAAAGTCGTTCTTCATCCTGATGATGTTTCACTGGTGGCCATCATCTTCTTCATAAATGTAAACGAATATTCTTCTCACTTTTCAACTCATTCACCAACATTTTTAATTGATGCGAGTCAGATGTTGAAGATTAAAAACAAATTCATTGATCAATCGTGGAACTTTAGCTACTGTTGCCTTTGAATATTTCTGTGATATCAAGTGGAATTGACAAATAAACAATTTAACGATTGGTGGAACGTAAACAAATTTTATTATTCCACATGAAAATTATTAGGGCGGTTATTAAGATTAGTCACTTGAATATTGGCATTTAAAGGACGAGTGCGTCTATATAACTTTATTAACGCACATGTTGGACTATTACTTTGTAAGATTTCAGTGTTAGCTCCCAATGACCAACCATTTGCTTCGAATTGATCTCTTGCGCCATTGGTAGAAGTGATGTTATGGGTAATTGCTAGTTGGACGTTGCAGATGGAATAGTATAGGAAAGACCACACACATATTGATAACGCCCGCAAGGCAATTCTGTCGATACGGATTTATACACGTCTGTTCTTTACTGCCTCATCGTATATTTCTCTTCTTCTCTTTCACTTATTTCTCTCGCACTTTCTTACCAGTTCCTACTCCTATGCGTCTTGGTGATCGTAAACATACAATGCATGAGGTGGAGCACGAATCGGCAACGGGTCACGCTTTGTATTACAACCCGTAACGCCATTATAACCTTCGAAACACTGACGGCGATGACGCGCGAGTCCAGACTTGCATATAACTGCACGTTGTACGACGTTATTTTTCGTGACTTTTTAAAAATTTTACAATTACGTCACACACACGGTGCACACTCATTAGTTTTTCGTCTCGATATTATGTGCAGTGTGTTCTTTGTTTTCAAATCTCGTCATAAACTTTAACGTGAAGGAATATTTTTTTTTTTTATGCAAGTTCTTTTGGTGATTTTCACGCGGTCGGTAACTTCAAAACGAGAAAGTGAGTTGGTAGAATTTAAATATTTACGTTGGGACAAAATTGTTTTTTACTTCTGGTCAATCGATGATATTTCTTTAAGTGAAGATAAAAATTATTTCTCAACCTTCTTTATTTATTTAATTTCTTCTATTCTTTTTTTTTTATTTGTTATTCAGTGGTTATCGTTTATAAATACGCCCTTTCATCGCAACAAATCGACATGAGATCACGAACCCTTTCATATATTCTTCATTATATTCAAAAGTACTTTGTCCACACTATAACCACATTGAATATCACAATGCATTCAATCTGCTGTGTCATTATTTTGTTTATTCGCTGTCACGAATGTTGGCTGATGATGATTTTCATGTGGTGATTTGTGATAAGTGTGTGCATACATTCTCATCTTTTGATATTCATTCACGTGGGTGCTCACAATGACTCGACTGATCAGGTTGTTATCGACTTTTACACAGCAACCACTGCAACATATTAAAATAATTGAAAAATAATCCAAAAAAATTCATCACCAAAAAATTTTATTTCCACCATTGTCTACCAAAGTGAAAAAAAAAAATAAAGAAAAAAGTCATTAAATGAAATTAAAAATTAATATTTGCTACTCAAGTAGTTTTCAAATTCCAGTAGCAAACATCACGGCGGGGCGGGAGGGTCAGTAACGCTGGCGTTAAAATATGGTAATCATACTGAGGGATCGGCACACACATCGACAACTTGACAAATGATGCAGAGTCAAACGAGCTTGGACCACCAACGGACACACAACCAACGAATTACCTATATATTATCTCTCTTCCTATCTCCCTTCCTCCCACTTTATTGTTTATATATTCGTCTACGACACACCATGTAGGTGTCTTGCTTTCGCATACACCAACATGATAAAGAAGAAAATAAACTTCTCCCTCCCTCTCGCATACTCCCCATATCTTTACACTGAAGGATACTCTGCAATCATTTGTTACGTATGTGGCTATGTGTACATGTATGAATGCTGACTGCTAATCTGGCATTCTGCCATTTGTATATATATATGTTGTTTGTGTGATTATCATGAGCCTTACAGAAGTGGTTACAGCCACAAACGTGTTTGAAACACCTGGAAGACTATAAATAAAATTTATTATTTACTGTTCATCAATTTGTCATTGTTCATATGAAATATGTAACGCATTGAGATATTTATTTATCGATGACTTTTTACGCAGTGGCATAGATTTTCATCGACAAAAATTCTCTATTTCATTTCAATTTTATTTCCATTTGTTCCGTATTTTTTCAAGAAGCCATCATTCAGATATTGCATACCAATGGGATTAGGTAACTCATGGTCCGGCGCTTTTGAATAGGAGTAATCGATCAGACGGCACACATGAAGTAGAAGAAAAAAAGTAAAAAGACCGATGTCATGATGGAATATATTTCGGTTTTTATAATAAACTGTGATGAAGCGAATATATTTCATTTGTAGAAATATTAATTTATGATTGACTTGACCTTGGATCATTCAAATCAATTCTGTTAGTTCACATGTCAGTTATTATATCGAGAAGTAGTCGTTTACATAAATTAAAAATCAG
Organism: Meteorus sp. PSUC_FEM 10030008; assembly: GCA_018881525.1. Lineage (NCBI taxonomy): Eukaryota > Metazoa > Arthropoda > Insecta > Hymenoptera > Braconidae > Meteorus > Meteorus sp. PSUC_FEM 10030008. The sequence goes on from JABMBR010005494.1 coordinate 8,248, forward strand.
TCGATCGAATGGAATATTCGACATGTGGGTATGGAAGAAAAAAAAATTTATTGAGGGCGCCACAATGCAGCAATTTCTATACACACGGCGACATTTACTCAGTCACAAAAGATATAAACGCGGTCGCGCGGCAAAGTTTTGAACACACTCAGAAGTATTCACTATATAGTAGAGAAGGTGGAGGTAGAGGAGGACGTTTCGTATAATGACGGGACATAAATAACTCGGACATTTACGCGCGCATTGATTTAAGCAAACTAATGATTTCACTTTGGCTTGAACCGCACGCGGCATGCGCACCATCATTCTTATATATATGCTCCTGCCTATGCCATATATTGACATTTATACACGCTTCAACTAATTTACATGCTTTGTTTTATTTGAATATAAAACATATTAATAAAATGAAGAGGAGAAAAAAAAAAATTTTACATCCATCAAAAATTCATTGAATTTTTTCTTTCTTCAATTTAGAATGAATATTTTCTCTATATTCAAGCAACAACGGATAAGTTAATCTGTGGATTTAATTTTCTCTCTTACACACACTGTCTCCAACATCCTCCGTGAACGAGTGAAGCCCATCAATGTCATTCTCTTATACGACACTTTATACACCCTGCCCTTCTCCGACTTATCGGACGCTCCAGCTATAACAATAATAAACTCACCCCGTACATATTTTCCTCCTTCTCATATTTATGTTTCTATATCTCACGTGGATTTTCATGTCTTAAATACTTTCATTTATAATCCAACCCTTCGAAATAATTCTAATTAAATTTCATATGTAAAATAATCCGCTTTGTCAATCTTTTCAATTAAATATGAAAATTTTAACGAATTGAGAAATAGTGAAATGATAACAGAGGCAACATGAGAATAGGAGAGAAAAATGTTTGGAATGGTGTATAGAGACGAGTTGCATCAAGACACAGAGAGAATAAATAGACTTACAGAGCGACTCTGTGTTTTTCTCCTCTTTCTTTCCTCTTTCACTCTTACTCTCACTTTGTATATCTTCTCGTCGATTATACCGCACACTAAAATCCCTGGTATAAAGACCGGCCCCAAGTGCTTCATGTCTCGAGGAAGCATAACACGGTTCGCGGTGCAGTAAAGTAGCGTGGGTGACACGACGCATGATGGACCGAGAGGCAGGTGCGTGCCTGTACTCATGCTCCCATGCTTATGCAGTTCAACTCTTTGCTCTCATCATAAGCTTTCTGCTCTCTGGTTTCTTCCTCTGTGCTCTCTCACAAACTATTATCACCCTAGACTATTTATTGCAGAATAATTCACTGAAGAAATGAATATAAATGAGTTTACTGAAATATTTTTTTTGTCGAATATTTTTCTATTGCCACACACAAATTCAATGCAATTCTCATACTATCATCAATGATTTAATGACCACGTGTTATTTTACCACCTTCCAATCTTCCATTTTTTGTTTTCTTTCACAAACACGCGCGCGTCTTGGTAATATTTTGCTGTCTCCATCATTTTGTCTTCTCATTTCCTCCTTTACGTACTCATATTCACGTTCTTACACAAGTACAATACACCCACACACACACACCACATCATGTTTAATATGATTTATCGGCGACCATTGCGGAATATAATGAAAAATGACCGAAATAGATTGAGGCGGAGGTTGATATTATTATTGTGGGTTGATGTACGTGAGTTCGGGGCAGATCGTAGGCTTTCTCAACATCCAATATTCCTATCATATTCCCTCTGTGGCATATGAAAATTGGTGAATTTATTTAATGAACATATAGTGGCTGGTCGATTAATATCGTAGATCATAATATCGTGGGGTCATGATGGAATAAAAGAAAATTGTGAAGTAGCTCGTTGTAGCAGTGTTGCGTCCCTGCTGCAGCAGATTGCCGGCTTCTTTTCCTATCTTTATGAATTATCTACTTCGTACTCCCACTTGGCGCTAAGGTTACCACGCGCGGAACACTCACTGGCGAATGTGAAGACGTAAAGTTTGAAGAAGTAATGGCGGCGGGGGGTATGACCAATCAATTATCAGTAGTGCAGCAGCCCGCACACACAGCACACAGCCAACAATATCACCATTACCTTTTGCGCCTCTATTCATCCATATACACACACGATTACCATTGCTATACACACCTTTGCCATTTCTGCAGGATGCAGCTTACAAATTCGCGCCCACCCGCCACGATCCCACTTCCTCTAACCCTTTTTCCATTCCCTCTTTCTCTTCACCGTCACTTCCACCACTTTTTTCAACTTGTCTTTTATTTTTTCATTTATATACGAAGAATATTCATAAATCATTCCGCGCAACATTGAGAATTAATTTTTAATGGTGAACATTCGACGAGAATTGCTGAAATAATTTTTTTAATAATTTTTTTTGAGGTGGTTGATGATGTTTTTGTTTTCTATTGATGATTTTGAGGTTTTTCCATACAGAGTCAATAATATTTTCATATAAATATATCTACATGAACGGACGCGCAGCGTTACCGATCCACCGATGCTACTGCAATATAATTATAGAATAAATAAATTCACGTCCCGCCGCGGAATGCGTATAATATATCTCTACGTCTGCCAAATGGTACCGAGATACAGCAGTAAATCACTGGGCGAGTTATAGTCCTCGCCGGGTAACTCATTGCCACGCTTGTGATTCTCTCTCGCTCTCTCTTTCTCGCACTATCTCCTTTTTGGAGTGTCGCACGCGTTTGGCTCGAATCCATACGCAACATACATTGGCTTATGGCGCAAATCGGAATCCAAACGGCTCATCTGTATGTCGAAGGTATTGCTGTAACAATTATTCCAATCCCGACGTCATGTGTGAAATATTTCGTCAAGATTCGATTGGCCACTGTGAAAATTATTGAAAATTGAAATTTTTGTTTTTGGTGCAGTGGATGGATAGGGAGTTGAAATAAAATTTTGCGATTAATAAAAATAAGACGCGTATTTTTGAATGAGCACCACTTGAAATTGCACAGTATCTCTCGCCAGAAAATAATAAGTGCAGCCAAAGTCATATAATGCAACATATAAGTATTACCCTTCTCGCGCCATGTCGGTAAAGATCAAAGGCCTCGAAATGTTGAGCGGGGAGTAGAGGGGAAAAGAAAAAAAAAACAGAAAATAAAAAAATTTTATACAAGGAAGTGTGGATGGTTTTATATACCAACAGAGTAGAAAGGTTTGTCAGGGCTCTGTCTTTCTCATTGATAGCTCAATAACAGATACAGCTAAACCATTCATTCCAACATGTAAATATCAATGTGTGCACCATGTGAATGAAGCGACACACCTTTTGCGGGTGGCAAAACATTCTTGGGAAAAAATATGGTGACATACACGTAGGGGTTTTGTAAATGCGCAGGCGTAGAAAGATCGGTCGCATTGTCAGATGCCGATACCATATAATCACAGCGTGAAGACGCGCGGTACCTAAACAGCCAAAGGGCTCATGGAAAATACACACACATATCATTATCCTTGTGTTCATTCGACCCGCAGAATATATATAAATATAAATGTCTACTAGCAAAGGGATGGATAATTATTTTATATTGAATTTCTGTACGCAATCGAAAGGATCATAAATTGTAGGTCTGTTGCGCACCAGAGCAAATGTGGTAGCTGAAAAATTCTGCATTTACTTATTTTACTTTGTATAAATAAAAAATAATTATTCGAGGGTTATTTAAATTGATAAATAAAATTCGAGTGTTGGTGTTGTTATTTTAATTAGTAATGAGGACATAAAAATGTTTTATCGTGTGAATTATAAAGAACGATCGGAATAAAGAGACAAAAAAAATGTTGGAGATGTATCGGTTGTGTATGAAACTTGGACCATGTCCATATTCTTTGTCCATGGCTGTTCACAATAGACGCTATTTAAACAGTACTTACGAACGCGAGGGGTCTCACGAGTAACCCAAGTCTCCGCCATCTTATGTCGAATAAATCATCGCACAGACGCGCGGTGGAGATATCATTGAACCGGTCGACTATGGTGGTGGGATGTGCGCAGTCGCGCACTCTCTATGGACTCTACCGGGTGGCTTTCCATTACCTTCCCACGATTTGCTTCAATCGCAACTGTGCGATATTTCTGTTCCATTTCATACAGTTTGAAATGTTATCGAATATTTCATTTATTATGAATTTTTACGTTTAAATATTATTGCTAATGAGTAATTGTTGCAGTAACAATGCAGGATATTTTAGTTACAGAAGCTGGCGAAGTAGCAAAGAGTAAAAGATCATATCGCGTATCAATCAGAACCGCCACAGTTACATATTGTCTTTACACGTCAGACTGATAAAGGGACGCCGCTGTTAAGGTCTTTAGAAGCCATTTATTCATGTATTTATATATAGAAATTCTCACTTACACAGACACACGTAAGTTGTGGACCACCCGAGCAGACCCATCGTGTTCTCGCGCGGACCGAGATTTTATTGACTCGCTGTGGGCCCCGTTGTTCTCATCCATATAGTTTTCTCTTCATAATTCTTCTTACAAAATGAAATAAAAACATTTGTACGAGTATGGATGAAGAGAAAAGGGAATGGAACAGAGTAACAGAGACAAAAATATATTTCAATCCATCTCCAATACAAAAATCACCATCATCTCTCCATCGTTGATCTGTTGTATCCATGACAATGGTAAAAAAGTAAACTCGAAATCCTTTGCGTTTTTAATTTCAATAGGTACATAACAGTTGAAGTCATTGGTTTGACCGGTTTATTCGTTGACTCAGGTTTAAATGTGCGGTCAAAAGTTGTTCATCGACATCTGGAGATTCAACTCAACGGCAGTTGACGCCGCTGAGTACACAGTAGCGAGTCCTCATATAATGCGATATAATCACCTGGCATGACTGCACAGTATCTGATTCTCGCTGCACTTTCATATACATAAACAAATACACATACACCAATATTGTGCATCAGCGCGTATATAAATGGTTGAATGTCTGCGTTCGCACAACTCGAGACTTACTGACAGGATCACATTTGAATCCCCAGCGGCCATTACTCACCACCGCTGATATTACTTCAATTCAATCAGTGTCTCGCCACCGTGTAACCCAACCTCGTGATGCCCAGTTCCTCGTCCTCACTCTCTTTTCATCTCGCTTGCTCATACGATTATTGTCTCACTTGCACATTCACGTTCTCTCGCTTCATTTTGCCACCAACTGCGACTGTTGTGCCTATATCCATCGACGCTGTCACTGTCTATGAGGCTCATGCGTGTTATAGATTAATACGTCGCATGATGATGAATCGATTCGTGGAGAGATTCACTGGTGGAATGTGGTCCATAACACTGGATTGTTCTATGCGGGGCACAACCGTGTCATTAAGCCACTACAACTACTACTGCTACCTACTACCACTATTGTGATTATTATTGACGTTCTGGAACTCTATAGAAATTTTTTTTTATATATTTAAAATCGTTTTGTGTCATTGATGAAAATTAAAATCAACAATTGAGAATTTGATAGAAATTCTCAACAAAATACGATTCGTTTTTGTGTCTGTTAGTATCAACGACTGATGTGCCGTTCGTGTGCTCATTTACAAATGTGTAGACCTTTTTTTTTTTCACGTATAGGTAGTGAGGGTTGTGTGGGGTAATTCAAAATTGGTAATCACGCGATGGCGCCAGCCTTTCTCTCTCTGTTTTACCGCCGCCGCTCGCGCCCGTTTGCAATCTCGTATCTTGTTCGGCACTTTCAACTCTTTTCAATTCTCTCTTTCTCACTTTCATCATGGCTCATCATGTTCTTTTGGTATATTGGTAGCTTCCTTACACTCACACAATCCAACCAACAACATTGAATTTACTGATTGTCTTTTATGTATGTGTGTGGCGTTGTATAAAGTCTTTGTCTTTGTGAGCAGTGTCGGCGCATGATAACTACTGACTTACACCGAGAATTATTTTCATCATGACATTCACATTGAAAGAAATTTTATTGTAAGAAATGAAACATTTTAAATTAATTTCCTAACACATTGATCAACATTTTCCTCTAATCTCCATTTGTCTTGTTTATTTAATTATCAAAAAATCATCTTCAAAGTTGGCAGTAAAACAAAATTTACATCTCACCTCTGTCATTCTCTTTTCATTCCTCATGATTTTCCTTGAGCCATAGCAGTTCGTATACAGCATGTCACTTGCACTTGTGTCCCAGCAGTACACAAGAAATCACACGACATATAGAAATATCGTAGTGGACCGTGTGAATACCCCGTCGGCTGTGCGAAACGACGTGTTTCACCTCCTTGTCACTCTTTCTACAGAGATTAAGAGAGAAAAGTCTGTCTGTTGTATTATAAGTATGAAAACGCGTCAAGATTCACGCGCTTTACCATCCTGAAATACTGTGCACATTTAAATTCATACCCAACACACACTCACACACTCACACAATTGTCTAAAGCCTGAATTTAGCCTAAGCCTGATCCAAAAATAATCATTCAAAAATACAAATTCAACTTCGTGCATTATTTCTATTAAAAATTCATTCTTGCAAAAATATTCACACACATATATATATGTTAATGTCTATATGTATATGTATTTTCACCCTTTTCAGTATTTTGCGCATTGTGGATAGAATGGACAATAAATCCTGTGGTAAAATCCCGCGCTCAGTGGAATCGTAAGCGGTCAAATGATCAAAATTACAAGCTACGTCTGATGATATTTCTCCCTCTCTACTTCGTCCCCTTTACCTCGATGAAACGTCGTCAGGGATAAGCTAACGTCCACCTGAATTACACATAAACACGCACACATACATAAACACATGAATATATACATATATATACACACTCATCCCTTATTCTCTCGTTTGCTGGCGATGCTGATTTCCATTCGACGTGATTACCTAAGTAAACACGAATAAATGCGACCCGACGAAGGAACAGAGAGTGGGACAACGAGAAGTATGAAAAAAAAAAATTTATAAATA
>JABMBR010005495.1:0-67686 GCA_018881525.1 Meteorus sp. PSUC_FEM 10030008
TATAATATATACGCGAATATGCACAGTTGTGCAATAAATCCAACGAAGCATAAAATATCGGTATATTTTTTTTCACTTCCACCACATCAATTCACTTTTAATAGTTTTCACTAGTACATGCATGACGTAACAAAAGTCGGAAAAGATAAAAGAAAAAAAAACATTTTTTATTGCTCTCCTCTGACTAAACATACGTTCAATAAACTTCAGTGAGACAAATAAAAAAATATTCCCATCGCGCGACCTTATGTCAGGTTTCATTGTGTAATTTATTGTTTGGGTCGCCAGGCGCCATGGCATTCTGTGAAAACACATACGTTTGTATCTGTCTGCATGAATGCTACATATTTTTTTTTTGTTTCTTCTTTCTTCTCTATTTTTCATTTGGTAAAAAGAAATGTATCTATGAAAAACAAGGACCCAAATGAAAGGTTCGTCCACAACGAATGTGTATGTGTGTACATGCTGAGTCCAATTTAGATGGACGAAGTAAAATGCTTCTCTACTTTCATTCTGATAGTAGTAATATATATCTATCTACTAATGTTGAACTATCTGGAAAAAGAAAAAAAATTGGATGAAAAGAAAAAAGAATTCGAAAAGAATGTGGTTCAATCAAGTGCCGCCTCGTACATGTTGAAGAGCGAAATCGATTTCGAACTACATTCCACTCTTGTGCATTCCAATGATATTCGAATGAGAGTGAGCGTCATCTATGGGATGATGTACATATATATAGATCGATATATATTTAGCAAACGCGGTGGTATTCATACTCATTGAGCATCGGATCACTTACTGTACTGACGATACGAATTCATCCACTTATGTCGTGTGATATAATACACGAGGTATTTGGTGATTGGGATGGGAAAAATGTTAATATTGTCGGGGTGAAATTTGTCTACAGGTGGATTTGAGGTGCAGATGGAGGAATTTTGATTGGAGGAAAAACGTAAGTAGGAGATACTGAACTTGAAGGATGGTGCATATTGGAATTAGAGCTATGTTAATCTAATCTTCATTGCTGATATTGATGCGACAACATTTTGACGACAGAGTGAAAGGATCTCAATTTGAAATGAAATAAGAGTAGGAATATCGACTGTGACGGAGCTGTTTTCACTACCACGCCAGCTAGATCGAGGGGCTACTTTCTGCACGGCCGAGAGAAATGCAACTGCATTGGATAGTGCTCGTCTTCCTGATGAAAATGCTTTTTTTGGCGACTGTCTACGACTGTTTTTGGCCAAGAAAAAATGAATTGAAGGGGTGGATTTTTGTAGCAAAATTTGGTCTCCAAGGGGACGAAAAATTCATAACTTCAATTCATTATTCCTCAGCCAAAAATCATCGTGGAGAGACACTCAAAATGTATTTTTGTCTTATACTTGAAGCACAGTGAGAAGTTTATTCAAAAATTCCATAAAAAAACTATATACGTGTTTTGTAATTTTTCTTACTATATTTCTATCTAGAAATATCTAAATTTCCATTAAAACGTGTATAAAATCTGTGAGAGCAAAAATTTTTTATGCACACCAGAGTTATTAACGCGAATGAATATCCTGATTTATTTTAATATCAAAAAGTTTCACAAATAACAAGTATTTTATTTTCTTCTTATGACTCTTCCCAAACTTTATATTCTTGCTCGTCTCACTTTGCTCTCAATCTCAACAAACCGCTAAATAATAAATACACCATAATTTATGTACATGGATGAGAACATTGCATCACGATATTGGAAGGCAAACACCAAATACATGGAAGTCAACACCACCTTCATGGCTATGGAATGACGATATTGTACAGAGCAAGATGAAAATGCATTTTCGAGCAGAGTACATAGAATAGACATGAAATCTGAAGAGTTGACCCGATCCATCACACAACTTCTATCGTGCTTGAACACGCTCCCGTTTCTTGCACATATGTATATTTACATGGACGTGCTTCGTTGGGTTATACGAGCTTCAATGTACAATGTTGGACAGAATGGAGTACACCCTATTGGAGAGACATTGATTAACGACCAATCGTACAGTGCATGCAAAGAAATGTGTGACGATGACATGACACTAAAATCAATCAACATATCTGTGACAAATACACGTCTTTTTTCATTTCCTCTGGTTTCTTATCATGTCAGAGAGGAAAAAGTATAATTGACATCACAATGGCAACATGGTCTTTCCCAAGTGAAAATTTTTTTCTGTCTACAAACTTCTTTTTATCATCTCTCGGACATTTCATTCGTGGTATTTCATGAGACAAGCTGATGTTGCTTACTAAATCTGTACCCATATCTGTCATCCCCTGTTATCCAGGATAGAAAGATGAATATTATTCAAATAAGGGATGGTTTCTTGTGGGAAAATCAAAATTATTCAAACAACGAGTGACATTTCAACATAAACACCGTCCAGTTTTGAATAAGTATATCACAATTGTCATCGTACGAAAAGATTCCGTTTTAGTTGAGAATGATCAAATAGTCACCGAAATATAAAGCTTGTCATTGATAAGTCATTGGAAAAAAAGTGTCGATCGTCTCAAACGTTATCATCTATAGACGTCAGTATCCAAAGCACAAAGAGAATAGAAACACTATCTATTATCTTACAATTTCTCACATGAAAAATTTATGTTTCCATCCAATACATCCACATGTAGAACCCACCATTCTTTCATATCACACGATATGAAAAATATCGGCGGTACTTTTCTCTCTGAATTGGTATAAAAAAAAATTTGATGGCAACGATGATGTGAAAGCAATCGATTCAGAAGGTATGATGTTGAGATCAGAAAAAAAGTAAGAAAGGTCAGGAGATCTTTTATTCTTCACTTTTCTATATCCACCTTTCAGTTCATATATACATTTCCTCACTCTTTTTTTCAGATACATAGATGCATATATGTGTGTATATTATATACACACACTTACTCACATCTGAAGCAACGCTTATCAATCGTTGCCTTAGGCAGGAATTGTAGTCTACTGCTTTTCTCTTTTCGTTTTCTCCACTTTCTTGGTATCGTCACTTTGAGTGTATATAAAAATCGATATTGCCACTACCAGGAAGAATAAAAAAAAGCAGTTAATGTTGCTCATGAAGTGTACGTGCATGTGTACGTGTTGATATGAGAACACGATGTGAAAAAATACGTTTTAAGATCCAAGTGGAAATATACCGCCTGTTTGTATTTTACTACATTTTAGGTATGAAAAATTTTATAACCTCTCTGTTTTTATAATCCAGACATAAATTATTGACACACATATAATTTAATTTTTCACAAGAATGAGATGCATTTTTTCATCCAATTGAATTATTCAATTTTACATGATTTATTTATATCATAAATACACATTTGGATGTGTTTTTTTGTCACTGTACATCCTGTTTATTTTGAATGATGAATAAATGATGCATCATGGAGGTTACTTCATTACATGATATTGACTATCGTATTGATTTGATTAGAGGAGTAATGAATTCAAATGGACTTCAAATCGAATTGATGTAGAGAATTTTAAGACAGTTGTTGAATGGTAGTTATAGGTTATTAATTGTTCAGGTGGTTCGAATGTGAGTGAGGTGTTTGCATAAGGATGAACCAATTAATCGTCCACATCTAGAAAATTTGTTTTCAAATCTCTCTTCACATCAAAAATGCTTCATATCTATCGTTGATTCAGCGTTCGTACAATTCAAATAAGTCGATTTGTAGATCAAACAGAAATCTAATAATCGAACAAAGCAACGGGGGTGATATTCGTAGCATGTCTGGAATAGTGAGAAGAATAAAGATCACTTTATGAATTAAAATATGTCTTTTTTTATCGTCGACATTTATTATCATCATCTGACAGCTATAAATTGTACATAGAAGTTATTTGTCATAACTTTCTTCTGTGAGATAACTCAACTTTTTGTGATGTACATTCTCTCGTACAATTCGTAATATAAAAATAAAATCATCAATTCCAAACGTAGTAACTTTCATACTAGAAAAAAAAAATAAATATATTCTCCGAGATACGAATTGCACAAAAGAATATATTAACCCACATTCTAAATAATATTTCCCATTGTCATGCCTCGTATTTTATCCACACACATCGTAAGATGTACCTAAAGTCTAGGTGATTCTCATACCAAGAACCACAATAGACTTGGTATGGATACAGCCCATACACAGATATAAAATTCGACTCATATCACTTTCGCAAGATAGCAACTATTGCCGCTAGGTCTCCATACGCCCTGCGAAGGAATTTTTTTTCCCAAATAGATATAGGTAAATGAACGAAAATCAATTTTCTATATATCACATACACCAACATATAAAACACCCGGGGAATTGTGTACGCCACGTATGAATATACTGCAACATCACTTTTCAAAGAAATTTAGTTTTCATATTTTTGGAGAGAAAATTAAATTCCTTTGAGTAAAACGTATAATTTTTGCTTGTCACCAAAAAATTCAGGTGGATGTGAATTCTCTTCTGTTTCTCATTTTGATGCTGCATCCTTTATTTCCTTCATTATTTTCATAAGAGTGTTTATGTGAGCAAGGTTATATTTATGTGGTAGATGTGGTAACTCCAGTTGTAGTTGTGAAAAAGCCACAGTGTGCGCACCGTCACGTTGATTAATTGGTGTGCTTAAACGTGGCTGCACTTTCCACATATTTCAACATATGAATGCTGAATTATTCTCGGTCGCGTTAACTTGATGCTCACACGTGTGCTAATATCATTTCGCTGGATGCATGTGTATGTTCAATTACTTGGGACGAATATAATGCTTTTAATATAATAGAAAGTGTGGAATTAACTGGAATTTTTGGTGATGATAAAATTTCTTCATTCATTTAGGAATGTAATGTCTTCATTTATTTGGTTGTGTCACCAGATCTGAATTCATTGTTTACCCGCACATTGACATGGTGAAGGGTTTCAGCGCAATAATTTGTAACACCATTCCATTGCGATCGAAGAAGAGAATTATAATCATCTTGGATAATAAGCGTTGTGCTATTAAATTTGTGAAAATATTGAAACGCTTTTGTTGATTATTCATCGAGTATTCAAATTTCAGAATATGAACAATCAAAACAATGAGCGCTCATTTTATAATTCATGACTCTGGAGGAAGTTGGTTATGTTGGCTCCCACAGGAAGAGTCGTGTAGATAAGACATGGTACAATAATAAAGAATTGAATTGCCGGTTGAAGTTTACCGTAGACACGAAATTTTCTCCCCATCTCCTGACACCAAGAATTAAATTCCTCACTCAATTTTAACCCCCAAGACATAAATGAATTCATACGTCCGAATCGTTCCAAGTCTGTAAAAAATTTCAAATCCTACATCATAAATACTTGCACCGATACTGCATCAATCACACCAACCGTTCTTAAATGCTCTTGATCACATCTCTTGATCTCCCCCAAATTTTTTTTCCGGACATTAGAAAATACTGAAAATCATTGTGTTTGCTAAATTCTTTTTCTTGCGACATTGCCATTGTCAATTATCATCTGCGAACAATTACCCAACACAAATTAACGCCTCAGCAACAACTAATTAAATCAACTCTTGAATCTGTGTCCCACCGTTGGGCCACAACACTGCGAAATACTGAATCCATTTCACCTACTCAACAATTAAATTCATTCCTCATCGCATGTTGTCATGTCACAGTTGTCAAACTCATGAACTCGTTATCTAGAATGGAAGATAAAAAAAATTATCAATGTAGTACCATCCCCGTGTGTATCACATTTCATTAATCACAGCAATCAATCCCAATCCCCTCACAATGTCCAAAGCATCGATAATTAAATACAATAACTAATTAATCCACTGATTAATTCATAATTATTCATCAGGCAAATGTACCACTCAATTAACAATCCTTTTTCCCTTCACCATTTTATATAGTTCAACTATATTTGTTTATATATGAGAAGTTGAGGTACACATATGACTGGTAGAATCAAGCCACTGAGTCGTCTGCTGTTGGCATGTGTGTTCGATGAGCAATAGCTCATTTCTCTATATATCTATGTACATACAAATGTATATATATATCGTACATGTGTGTATAACATGTTTATATGTAGAGTGTAAATTCAACATATGCTGCTGTATCCAGCCACGTGCGCGGACTACACTTTGTATGTACTCTATGTACTCGTCCCTGACCTGTTGTGCAAGTTACATGCGGATGACTGTGTTCTCTTGCATGAACTGTTGGAGTACATAGCGACACACACCCCAACATTTTCTGACCGTTAGAAATGTATATACGTTTACGATAGTCGATAAAGCAAAGAAAAATGTGTCCAATGTTGAAAATTTCAACTGCACGACTGTGGATGATTTTTCATTTTGTTATTGCTCTGTGTACACTCGACTTGTTCAATTGTTGTATGATAAGAAATAGTTGTGGGGAGTTATAGGAAATGAAATTGGTGAAAAGAGAAATGAAAAAATTCTGAGAAAGAAAAATCAACAGTACGGGATGTGTCTCAAGAGTCTTTTTCAATTTCATTCCCCGTCATCCCTTTTTTCCCTCACTTTCTATTCTGTTCGGACAGTTGTTTAGTTATTCACGTATACATTTTTGGTTGTGGATTATTTCTGTGTTCTTTTTTCTCTTGGTTGTTGGTTGTTATGAAATGACGAAGTGGGAGTGAAAGAGAGAGTGAGAGGGAAAGGGATAGCAAGAGGGTGAGTTTGGTGATTGTGTAGTGGGATACTCCATGTTTGTGGTGAGAATTTTTAATTAAATAGCCATTGTTGTTCTGATGATAACGGAATTAAATTTTTTTTCATTTACCCGAATGCAAAATTTAAAAAAATGATTTTCCATGCTAATTCCCACAAGATGTGGGATCATCTGTGTAATATTTGATATCACCATTTTAAAAAATGATACACCAATCTAGCCAGCTATCGTCATCAGTACATTAAACATTGAAATTTCCTTCAAACATCTCACCATGGAGAATTGATGTGATTCATTTGTCAGTTTATGAGACGTGTTGGTTTTCGGAATGTCCCCTTCAAATATCATCACGTCTCTTTCATCAGAGTAATTCAAAGCCTTTAACTTCAAAATTCTCACAGATGTTTATGATCATATCAACTGTCAGAAAAATTCCATCCAGTCTAAATATTAATGCAGCGGAAGCAAACATATTATTTTCTTTATCATTCAAATTTACTATGAAATATTCTGCATTACTGATGGAAAATATGCTGAACTGAAGTGAGTGGATGTAGCTCTTTTATTTTTTCATTCAGAAGAGGAAGAAAAGTAAATCTCAGAAATCATCCATTATTCAGAGCTTCATATTATAACTCTATTTGATTGAACGTGGTACGAAATAAAAACACGTTGCTTTTAATTAAAAGAATTGAAAAAATAAAGCTGAGGAAATAAAAAGTGAGAGATATTTGAGAGCTTATGGAGTGAAACAAAGTTTTCATCCCTCTTAAACTCTATATCATTTCATTTCATTCTTCCCCTCTACGTTACCACATTTTTTTTTCTGCTTTGTTCTTATTTTGCTTTCTCTTTCACCCTCTCACGAGTTATACTCTCATACGCCAACGACAAAATCTCCCTCTCTGCAACTGATGCTCACTTATCCATGGCTCCTTCACGTGATTGATCTCATCGTTGAGAACTTTATTGCATATATATAACTTGATAGCGGGGGAATTGGAGCTTAACTTTTTTTCGGGAACTCGCATGTCTACTTTACCGTTTTCGTCTTTTTTTTGCTCAATCCTCATCCTATTCGTTATTGTACTACTTTGGTTACACCGTTGGAATTTCCAAATTGATCGTCAAATATTGAGAAATTATTCCTCATCGCACAAACACACGATGTTAGTACACATGTGGAAACATTGTGAAGAAAGTAGGGGAGAAATATAATCGAAGATAAATATCGACGCAATAATAACAATCAATTTGTAGGTTATAATTTTCTTTTCTGTTCCCTCGACACGGAATAATTTTTTTCCAGCTCCCTTTGTATGGGAAGGTGTAATTGATAAAGTGCGTAGAAACATTCAAGCACCCGCATTTTTACGTTGAATTTGTTCGATGTGTCATGAGGGTATGTTTTTTCACTTGTTCTTCTGTTGTTCTCATTCGTTGGAATTCATGTGGTGTAGCGAAATTGTGGTGAACAACTGTTAACATATTAACGCTCGAGGCAGATTTGCGTAGGATTGAAAAAAAAAAATTATGTGAAATGTATTTGCGGTCAGGAAAAAGTTGACCTATAACGACGATATTTTTATCTCTTCGACAGTTCAGTGGTGTTATTTTCATTTTGTTGGTATAAAATTCACAATGAATTCACGCGACTCATTATAAAATAGAAATTTTTGTACACAATTTCATACATCACTCGAGATCAGAAGATAAAATTTCAATGAAACTGAAATGTATGAAAATTCACAATGAAGGTCTGCCTGTGAAGTGAAAAGTTCCTCATATTTTCATGATCAGATCAAGATCAATAACGAAAGCACTGACTATTATATAACCCCCTCTAAAATTCATCTCTCTGAGAGTACCAACGAAGAATTGAATATTTTTCTTCACGTCATGAATAGAATTGATTTCCATCAATTCCAAAATCGCATAATAAAATCCACAGATTTTCTGCATACTATTTCAATCCAAAATTCATCAATTGAGAATTTGATTGATTGAATTTCCGAATTTTACATTTACCAGTAACATTTTCACGTCATATTCCAACCTTTCCAATTACATAACTCACTGTTTGGAACCCACCCAAAGTGAATGATAAATATTCGATGAAATATATGGCCATGATGTGTATACTCACGATGAATGGATCGGGTTTTGCCGAGACTGCTGAGGCACGTCGATGATGATGGAATTTATAAATGCTGCTACTACGTCGTGAAATCGGTGTCCACGTCGCCTCCATTTCCACTCATTCGTCTGCATTTCTCTTTTCAATCACCAAAATATAAAAAACGAACAAAAAAACAGACAAATGACCTTCGATGAATATTTCAATATCATCACTTTCCCTTCTCGAACTTCCACATACACAGTCCTTCCACCTCTTAGTTCATCACTTTCGCATCGTCTCGATACCTGAGGGTAATATCGCCATATTTACAAACACAATCGTAAATTCACCCTTCGCTTTACACATATCACTTTCCCAAGTTTATTCCATTACTTTCTCTCTTTATTTATTTATTTATCATATTTGCTCTCCGTTTTTCCTTTCGATTCTGATAGTAAATCAAGAAATATTCTTGTCTCTTGCCTGGAAAAAAAAACAACTCATCTCATAAACTGAAACTCGATAACGAGAGATAATAAAACTTACAGAACAAAAACTTTGTGTTTATCTTTGAACCCATAAAAAAATCCTCGGGAGTTTTTTTCATTGTTTGCTAGAGTTTTATGAGAATAATATTATAATAATGGCGAGGATACAACAATTATGAAACAAATTAAATTTAATATGCATGTTTACTAAATTCACTTCTACCTTTCTCGAGTTATATCAGCAGATACAATTAAATTCAACGCAAAGGGTTTTACTTAAATTCCTCCCTTTTTCGCTCTTTTTTTTTACTCATTTCAATTCACTTTGTCCATTTATATATTTCAGTCGGACTAAAATACTTTTTATCCCTTCGTGCGCGGCATCAAAACCGCGCGGGTTCAATCTTCATCTAATTTATTTAGAATTACTCCTGCGTGTACAGACCTAACTGCCAGCACTGATAAAACTTTAATCTCGACATAATTAAGTTTTTGAACAAAAGTCCGTCAATTCACACACCAATCTCTCCATAGATTCACTATACACATCCAAGCATACACAAATAATTTATATTCATGATAACTAGATAATTGCAAATACAGTTCAACATGGATTACTTGAAGATTGCGAAAAATACCGCGATTAAAGATCACGCACAAGTATTTCCTTGAAATAATTTTTAATTCACAAAACAAACTCATACTTGGAATGATTTAATGTATAATATTAATTTTACTTTTGTTTATGTTGAACAGGAATTTTGCAATAAATAATGATCAAGACACACTGAACATGATCGTAACGACCACAAAATATGAATTTTCCAAATATCTGTATCGAAAAAGTATCAACCTCATATTATTGCTCACTCTTATAGCGTAAAAATTTCATTCAGATTGTATCCTCCCCTTATGAGCTTCAATAATTTTCAAGATAAAAGTCTTTACTACATTCAAATTCGCCATTTACCCCATGTAACAATAATAAAATCTCCCGCGGTATTTTATTTGATGTCGAATCTCATTCGTGTACTCACCTCAATACCCTGGAGATCGTCGTGTATGAAGTATGTAGATATAACAAATAACGCCCACAATGCCGTAGCTTCTGTTCGTGGTTTTTACCGGATGAAACTTCCGCCTCGTTTTACTCCTTCCATTCTCTTCATACATCCATACGTATACATACACACATGTACAACAATGTGTACACCATAGGTAGGTGAACAGGTCAAGTGAATGGAAAAAGAAAGAAAAAAAATAAGCAGAAAAAAGTCATAGGAATTCCAACATAAATCTAACAAAGAAAAAAAAGTGAAGAGTTATAGGAAAGTAAATGTTAACTCAAGAATATGCGTGATCGCGTCGTGTATCTCGTGGAGCACTTCAACTAGTATCCGTATATATATCAACAGAGCGTGCAGGGATGGGAAAATCTGCGCGAAGAGCGAAAAAGAGAATAGTGCTGAAGAAAAGTGTTAGAATATGCGAGGGAAATAAAATAAATAAGAAAAAACGTGTCTGCTTGCCGTCTTAACGTGTATCGACTGACTGTGATAGAAGGCGAAGCGACGAGGAATAAGGGTGACTCTCGTCAGCTGGTGCACTACCATCTCCTGTCGTTTCACTTCACTCTCTTGCTCTCTCTTATTGTTTGATGCCACTCGCTTTCTCCTATATATTTCCCCTCATTCTTTTCTCACCCCCTACTACAATATCTCACCCATTCTTCGGTGTCGTCAGAGTATACCGCGGGCGGTTTCGCAAACTATCTTCCCCACTGTGAAAATACATAGATATATACCTATATACCAATTCATATATACCACCCTCGCGTGTTGTTCTCATCTCTCTTCTCTGTCGTGTTTTCCCCGACGGGCCCGCGCGACACCACTACGTCAACTTTTATATATATAGAGTGCTACCTTGCACCCAGACTTGAAGCTGTGCCCACAGGGTAAAAGTGAATAAAATGCGACACTGACGAAGGCACAGCACACCATTGAACGAAAGAGCAGGTTCGTCTATATGTAGAAACAAAGTGTATGCGCAGAGTGTTGTTAGAGTGATGGTGGCGGTATCATCCCCTCTGATGTGAATGTAGAGAAGGGTGCGTGTGTGTGGGTTCGATTTTTTCGTTTGTATATTAAACCCGATTGAAAGAGAGCGACAGTAGAAAATTCCCTCGCATTTGTTTGATGGAGTGGTGTCTTTCATCACTTTTTTTTCTGATTCTCTTTCGATGCGTTGTTTCATTCCATTCTGTGTTTGTTTCTTCTTTTTTTTTTTCAGAAACTTATCTCGGGAGTTCAGGTTGCAGTCTCCGTTCGCTCCATTTAGTCTGTGTAGCTCTGATAATGGCCTGGAAATATATATATGTATATATGTTAGCTTTTTTTATGTTTGGAATAGTATTGGAAGAGTTTTTGACGTTCGTTCTTTAGTAAGTTGATTTATATGTAAAAGATGTGGTTTTATGTGACCTATGATTTTAAAGTACTTCAATGGATAATTTTAGATTATATTTGATACATTTTTGTCTTTGATCAAAATATTCGGAATGAAATTTGTAAAATAGGTGGTCGATTATTCAATTGGGTAGATGAATACATCATACGTGTTATATTCTGTAGAACTTTTGCGGAATTCATGAAGCATTCTTCAAATGTTTGGAGTATCAAAGCGATACACGCTGTGGTAGGAGAAAAATTTTGATCGTATGAAATATAAAAATAGAACACAAAAAAATTGACAAAATTGGTATTTCAATCAACACGAACGAAAATATTTCAGAAGTAAAAAAATTCTCCTTCCGTTATCTCAGAAATTTCAAAGAACCTCATTCGAATGTGCTGTTTATATCTATTGAATGAAGAAAAAACGAGATAGAGATGAAAAGATATCCTTGCGAAAATATTTCCTCTTGCCATACCGTATTTATTTTTATGTCACTATATTCTTTTAGTTTCCCTGTGGGATATTTTTGGTAAAGCCATCCTAGAAGAAAGTGTATCCTACTACCACACAATGGTCCATCGCACAGATTTCCAATTCTGGTTTATATATATCCACCCACACGTAACGCAAACTCAATGACCAGTGCGCCACCAGTAATGTCCTTCGCTGCTCTTGACAGCTCTAGATGTATCAACAATATAATGGCAATTCTGAACCAACAAAAATTAAATATAAATAGTTCAAACAGCACTGAGCAATTGAAGAAGAACATTGAATTTGAAAAGAAAATTCCGTCTCCAAATATTTGGATTATTTCACAATGAAGAGAAATAAAATAAAAAAGAGAACGAATATTCTTTATATGTGCCATGAACTGTAAAATAAATAAATATGTACAAGCGGAAATCTCTATGTATAGGGGAAATGATTGAGGGATATTTATTTTATCTTCACCTCAACGTTTGTATATTTATTGCGACGTGGAATAAATGCATGTCTTTGAACACGTTCTTGTGCCCATGTGACATAATCTCTCTTATATAGTTTTTACGCTTTCCCCATGAGTGAATTCTTTCATTGGACGTATTTCGACGATCTCTTTTGCCCTCATCACATTGTGAATGTATCGTATTCATGTGCATGGATAAAGTACACATACACAAGCGCCTGCCACAAACTGTTTTTCTCCACTGTGTAACACATTTCACCCTCTATTTCTGCGTTGATTCCACACTATTTCCGGGAGCAAATCCCTCCCGACTTTTATATACGCCTGCTTTGATGCTCACCATTCTCTTCAATTCCCTTGGTGGTTTGCAACTACCAAACTATATTCATGGTTGTATAGAGCAAAAGGTGGTAAAGTACAAAAGTAGATAAAGCAGATCTGACCACACATGTCCAATCGCATAAAAAAGGATTTTGTAAATGGTATCTGAAAAAATTGAATCAATTTAACGTTCTATCCAATTTCATGGGAAAAGAAATAGTGAGGAGCTGAAAGAGATATTTGCAATACAACATCAAGAACAGGATGAAAATTCTCCAGCATATATATATATACACATGACTCTGTAAATAGATTATCACGCCATACCAAACTATCGAATATAATATGATATGCAGAGATGAGATACAGTTCTCTGACACAATATCCACTGAATTCTACAAAGGCAGATATACAGTGTTTATGACTAAAGAATACATACATGTCTGTGTGTGTGTCGATACGTACGAATGATGAGAGCACAGGATATAGTCAGTCACAAAGTTTAGAAGGTTCGTAAGTCTATGCAGAAACTACTGCGTGGAGATTAAATTTGCATTGGCGGTTATACTCAAGCAGAAATTGCGAAACGGTCCCAAACTATCGATTCTACATACATATATAAAGAGATATGCAGTGGGCGAGAAAATCAAGCTCGTTTGCACCGCGCCCGGCATTCTGCACATCACAGCCGCTCACAATTCGCTCAAGCTCGCACACAGTGGTCCGAACTTTTGTCACACACAATTGTATTCGCGTGAGAATGCATAAATACATTTACATAATTTTGCACGCAGTTGAAATTCGAATTATATAATTGAATGAGAATAATAAAAAATTTTGTATCCGTGATTTTGTATATGTGTTTATCCCCAGTAGGTGTTCACAATGACGAATTGTCAATAGGAATTACCGAACGTTTGTATCTAATGTACATTGATTTCCCGTTTTTCAATGGAACAATTACTCACCTTCGAAATTCCTATATCATTCATACAATTTAGTTTGAATGCACGAATTATACCCACAATAACGTACATGGTTTTGTTCTGTACGCAAGCGAATACCTGAGAATATGCATGCGTATGTTTGAGTTGGAATTAACATTCTGTTGTTCATCATTTGGCCATCGCAATTGGTCTCATCCATCAAAATT
Organism: Meteorus sp. PSUC_FEM 10030008; assembly: GCA_018881525.1. Lineage (NCBI taxonomy): Eukaryota > Metazoa > Arthropoda > Insecta > Hymenoptera > Braconidae > Meteorus > Meteorus sp. PSUC_FEM 10030008. The sequence goes on from JABMBR010005495.1 coordinate 14,237, forward strand.
CCGCAGTAACTGTGAATGACTGAAAACAAAAAATAAAAATGATCAATTCTTCATCACTACAGTATAAATTAATTGTGAAAATATAATATAAACAAATGAAATTTATTCTGAACCGACAATTCAATGCGATACTTGAACCAGAAATGAAAATGGAGACGAAGTACTTCACATACTTGTTCTATGTATGCATATTTGACCACCACAAGTACATATACGATGAGCCTCCAATGCTTTTTCAAGTACTAACAAGAGCTTGTGATAATAGAAGGTAGTGTCCAAACCACAACACTATAAACCGCGATTTATATGGCACCCACGCAATTTCGTCACGATATCACGTAGAGAGAATCGCGTTCATACAGCCACAAATATATTCATATATGTGTGTACGCATTTGAGATACAATTTGCCTCTTAATTATTCATGTTTGTATAACCGTCAGTTATGTATAATTGTACAAACATTTCTCTCACTCTGACTTCAACAATTTTCGTATATCCTTTCTCCTTCTGTTTTTTCACTCGGCAGATGTTCTCTATTATTTCGGCGAATGGAACCGACCTACACGAGTTGATCCCACTTCCGACCGTGAAACAATGAAAATAAAAAGAAGCAAAGAACAGAAATAGAAGAAAAAATGAAGAAGAATAATGCTCGAGATCAATTAGCCCTTATTAACTCGGTCGTGTACTTTGTGGCTTTTTTCTCTTCTCCATATTTCTTTCTACTTCTTCCTCTCACTTGGCCCTCTGTTGACTATTCTTCGTATCATCCATTTCTATCTTTTGTTTTATATTCACACACATACACAATGACAAATGCGAGACAAAACATTCCTTCTTTTATTGAGCATTGTAATATTTTGTACTTTTATTCTCATTGTTTTCTCAGTGTCGCATGAAGCTCAATAAATTCAGTGAGACACTCATCCTATTCTCCTAGTTTCTTGGAGTACCACGAAACCTGTAAATATATATCTATAGATACTTGAATATGTATATAGAATGATGAAAGCTATCGTGACTCATCTTCGCATCGAATTACTCGTGTGGTTCATGGATCCTGTCGTTTCAATATACTGTTATATACTCAAAAAGAAGACGTAATAGGATTATTATATCATCATGATGAAGCATAAAATAAAAACAAGATATAAGATCCTTTGACAAAGCATAAGGTAAAAAAAAACTGATATGATTAGGGGGGGGAGGGGCTGAAAAAGAAATTTTGTTTGAATTAGAGCCATTGTTGAATTCAAGCCATAGCAAAACTCGGTTGTGATTAAGTAATCTGACTTTATATCACCTATTTGAAATGTAGGTCACAATTAAAACGAGATTCACTTAAAATTAGCATGAATAATTCCCTATCAAATATACATACATATACATATGCATATAATCATGTTTTAATGCTGTCATTAACTGTTGCAATTGAAAATATGCAGGGGAGTGAAAATAAAATACGGATTAATTGAAGAAAAGCTCCAGATACTTATTTTATATCCGAGCGGATGGTTCCAGTTGAAGGAAAAGGGCTTGCTATGCATTACACTTATGTTAGAAGCTTTTGTGAGCATGTATGTTCATTGCATAATTAAAATCAAAAGGTTGTACACGCCACTTCACGCGCTATTGACATAAGAATATTGCAAGAAGGGCGAGTAAAAATAATTTTTTTTTTCTCTATGGTAGTTTGTGAAAATATGTGCAATTAAACATGTAGGGAATTCGCCATTGAAACGAAAATGAAATTGAGAAGAGGTTATGTCCCATTTTTTTTGTATTGAAATGCGAAAATTCGTCATTGTGCGATTTTCTTTTCATCGTTGTTGTCTGTTATCAGGTCCCGTGTTCAATGTGAAAATGGAAACATAATTGATGCTATGGTATATAATAATGTCGTCAATTATTATCAAATACTCGATGGAATGAATGGAATGGCACAATAAGATATACATGTTAGGACAATCAAATATGAATTTATTTTATGATGAAAACGAACTTTCAGGGTCACACGTCGATAATTATTTTCTACTGAAACCGAATTTAATGGATGTGAATTTGTTTGAAATGAATCTTGAATGTTGAATCATAATTTCAAAATGTCATTTTCCATTCATATTTTATCCTCTTCACTCTATAATTTCTCTTCCATTTAATTGCTACTGCGAAAGTTTCAGCAATTATTACAAAAGAAATTCTGCCTGCTATACAATTTTTGAAATAAATTCTTTCTTCATTGCATGCAACCTTGATTTCAGTCACGTAATATGATTGTATAGATATTCAGGAATCGCGTATTTCGTTCTGAAATGAGAATTGCTAATGAAGATCAGAGTATCGACGAGGTTATAGCAGCGCGCACGTGTTACGAATAATTTTCGATTTATAGCTTTTCCAATTCGCCAAAACATGGACACCTCTATATAAGTATTGGAAATACTATCAGTATTTTCATATAAATAGAATGATGGAAATGCTCGAATTGAATTTATACGTCAACAATCAAATTGATGTGAAAGTAAATGACGTGTGCAATAATCTCTTTCAATAATTTTTTATAGATTCATGTTGAATGAAATGATTGATTCCTTGGATCAGTGATGTGAATTAAATGTGGCGATCTACGTGGGATGGGAATAATTCAAGATGATACAATGGGAATAATTGAGATAAAATTGAGAAAAAAAAACATCGTTGAGTTGCGACATGATGCTCTGAAAACATGTACAACGTACATCTGTGTCCGTTCGATCGATCCACAAAAGCTCCTACTCGCTCACTCTCGCGACTATGACGTAAAAGTGAATTCAGTCTGTTCATTCGAGCGATTTTGGTGAGTGTGTGCAGCCGTGGGCAATTCTATGGAAGACTAACTCACCAGGTAACTCAACTACAATGCTAACACAATTGACTGCAAAATAAATATACTCAGTGTATATAATTCAAAATCTTTACTTATTATCTATTGTATCTTCCAGTGCGCTACGTAATGCCTCTATACATACATGATATTACGACTGATTGTATAATAGTTCTTAAAGTTATAGAAAGTAATTTGGCAATTGGAAATAATGACACTGTTCTCAGTGACCCTTGGAATTTTGATAACGATAAAGTTTTCATCTCTGAATTACGATAGTTCCAAGTCGAAAGACAGACAATGAGAACAATAATTTATTAAAAGACAAAATCAAATCACCATTTCCCACTGCAGGGAAAACGTCAGAATTACCATGATCACTTCAGCAAGTTTACAGTGAACCTTGAAGAAGCGAATATCCCGTCAATTTAAACTTTCCGTAAAAAATATTTAACAATAACTAGAGACATTAATTCCTCCGTCGATTTTATTTTCTCCGCATCCTTCTACAACGGAGACTGTGGAAGTCAAATCGTACATTGTAATGTATTTTATAATAATTGTAGATGCGATCACCATCTTCAGTACTACTCGAATGAGTGATGAGTCTTAATCTCACTTCACAATATACGTGTATGACATATATGATATCAGATCCACAACGCTGAATGCCAGGAGATCACGTGCACTAAAATTCAAGATTAAATTAGTAGCAGTGAATGGTATAATTCGATGAATGACTTTCGTGTCCATGCGTAAATTGTACAAATTATAGAAGAATGCCCTGTTCAATGTTGAGTGAGATACACTAGGACCCCGCACGCCCCTATCTATTTATCTACATGTCTATACATAATACGATTCAAAGACATCAGCGGTTCTCACATTGCTACAAAAATTCATCGTTCAATTGTTCAAACAACTAACTAATAAAAATACGATGCAATTATAATAATTCCATTACATCATATTGACATTCTATATTGACTCAATTATATAATCGATCTTCCAATGTAGGGTAATCGTTATTGGTTTGACGTCAATTAAATTTTCATGCTGACATTAGAGTAGCGTTCACGATAGTAACGACGATAATGATGATGAACAACCAGACGAGGGAAGAATAAAATATATGAGCGTCACTGCATCAAACACTAAAACCAACTGGTTGGTAATTGCATCTACACAGAGATGAATACAGCTGTGACAGTATATTAGAAAGTAAAAGGAGGAAAAAAAAGTGCGGGAGGGTGGTGGTGAAGAAGATGGTGAAGCAGAGGAGCAAACACTCACGAGTTGACAGCTTGTCACACATCCCAACCAGTTTATCATCAAGGCTCATACCATTCACTCCAAACTATTGCCCTTGAATTGTTCATTTTACTTTTTTTCTTCCCTTTTTTTTTCATATTCATATTTCAACTTCGAACGATTATTATATCTTCCACTTTTTTAATATCCGATTTTTTTTTGTGTAACAACGATCAATTGTTATTCTTAATGTGCTAATGAAAGTGAATAAAGATGAAGTCATATACGGTGAACATTTTTATTATCGGTAAGAGTTAGTTTTGTGATGGTAAATTTAAAGAAAAAAAGGTTATCGAGTGCAAAGTTTCTTCTCTTTTTTTTTTTTTTTGGTTCATATTGCATGATCTTTTTTGTGCTTATTTTCACTGAAAGTTCATGCGCAAATTACCGTAATAATGATATTCACGTTGGAAGTGGTATTTATCGCTCACGCAATGTATTTTTACGGTCAACACACGAGAGCAACTACCAACCTATTGATCATATCGAAGAGGAATAGAAAAAAAAAAGGACACTTTGCATGGCTCTACCATCTATATACACTCTGGGGAAATTTCAATTCATATCTTCTATCAAATATGTGTCAATATATAGATATGAATATATATAACTACATTATGAATGTCACTATCAATATTTCACTGTACAAGCGATAATCAAATGAAATCGATCAGCCGTATCCAGCCATACAGATACAAATGATCCATAACAAAGACAAGCATGATTGCTATTTTTCATGTGAATATTGTTCGTGGTTAATACTTTACTCACTGTTTTTTCAGTTAGGGAATAAAAAAATGTTTGTTAGTGGTTATATAGTTGGGTTTTATTGTGTGGACGAGAGAAATATCATCTCTGTTATCATGCTTATATGTATATACATACAAAAATGAGAGCAGCTGGATTGAAAAAGTTGGACAATCATTTGGCTGTTATCCAAAATTTCTCAGTCCATAGTTATACACTGTATAACAATCACTATTGGAAAATTTTTAATTACACATGACTTATTACAATAGATAAAACAATCATTTAATAGGTTAGTTTTCTGTCCATTTTTATTTTTTAATCAAAGATATCATGGACGTTGAAGTCCAGGGTAGTCGTGTAAAGCTAACGGTGATAAAGAACGTGGTGTGAATTAATCAATTGTATACCACTGTGGATTGGCTACTCGCTAATACTCCATAATAGAAGCGCTTTGAGTAAAAGCTTCTGCTCCTCTATCATTAGAAAAAAAGAAAGGAAAAAGGGGACCCTTTACACTTAACTGGATTTATGGTCGCACTGGGACTTACATGAAAAGCGCAAATGTTCAGATAATACCTTGAAGTCCCTTCAATTTATATTATTGACATTTTCTATAATTGACTCAGCACTTTGCTTTATTCATTCTCCATACTCTAAGCCACTATTATTGCCAGTCTAGTGGTAGCATTTGGAATTTATTTATTTAATTATTTAATCATTTGTTCATCAGGAATTTGGATTGCATCGATCAATGTGTTAAACAGCAGCCAAACAACAGTAAAAACATATCAGAACAGTACTGTTATTATACCATGTCACGTAGAAAGCATTGGTAAGTGGTGTAAGCAATTCGTATACAACATATACGACTCGAAAGTTCTTTTGGGAATTCAGGGTTTCCTCCCGTAGGGAGAAATAAACTTCATTTTATTTTTCCCTTTTTCCTTCTTCGCTTTCAAAGGAAAATGTACATATATAGTCCATGAGTACCACTAAAACACGTTTGAGTTTTATTGCGTCACACATTTTACCCACCTACCTCATTTACATTTCATTCGTAATTTAACGAAAATCGTTTCTCCACATATAAAAGGTGAAAAGGTTCTTTGTGAATGAAATTAGTGAACTATCTTTTCCCGATGTATATATATATGGTCCGATTGAAAATATATGTGAACGATTTCTTGACTTTTTCTTCTTTAGCTGAACAAACCGTTGTCCAATGGTGGCATGATGGAGTTTTGATAGCGGACAGCAAAGATCCCAATTTAATTTCAATACCAGACATCAAGTTGTGGAGCAACATGAGCTTAGAAGTGTCAAATATACAACCAGAAAATGCGGGCTATTATGTTTGTCAAATAACGAGGACAGGACCGTTGGGACAAGTTCAACAAATTCACAACATTGAAGTCATGTGTAAGTTGAAAGCATTGTCCAATGAATTACGAATATTCGATGATTAAATGAGAAGCTGAGAAAATATGATGAGGTTATATTCGACTATAAGTTCATATGTGTTTTATGATGTACATATATATCTAGAATGAAAGGAGCAGTTGACAATGTTCCCACGCGGATGATGAGTCGTACGAAATTTGAGATGATATGTTATTGTATATATGAAAGGTATATGCTCACCCTGGATCTTATACGCACTGATTCTCGTATGTACAATGCTCCCTAGAGTGGTTTTACATATGAATAATATACAGACAAGACCAAAACTTTCGTTTGTCTTCGCAAAATTCAGTTGAATAACTTTGAACTGTTCCCAACGGATTCATTCATCATAAATTTTTTTTACCTTTTCTTCGTTTTCTCTGTAAACTCTTCGTTGATCCTTTACAAGGTGGGTTTAATACATTTGACGTTAATTTATACTCTTTAGATCCGCCGAGTGTTCATTCTGTCCCTGAAGCGGGTGAGCTTGAGGTGAACCTTGGTGACGAAGTGGAAATGGCTTGTATAAGTAAAGGAGTACCCCATCCGAGTATATCCTGGAGAATGAAAGTAATTTACATCGTTAATAATTGAATCTTCATTTTCCAATGACCAATCAAGGTTTGAATGAATATTATTGTTATTCGTTGCACAATAAATAGGATGAAGACATGAAGTTGTTGGATGAACGATCAAAGTTACGCTTTCATGCAGACAATCGTAGTATGAGTGGACGGTACACCTGTGTGGCAAATAATGGGGTCGGTGAACCTGCTACGGCTACTATAGATCTACGCATTCGATGTAAGTTAAAGAAATATTTTGATATATGTTATAGAAAAATTGTTGACGCCATCATGAAATTCCAGCTCAATATTCGACATCTAAATTGCTATTTCATTATATATGAATATACAGTCTATAAATATAAATTGATGCTGACTATTAATTAATATATCTTGCAGATAAACCGGAAATTGAGTCGAGGAAGAGTTGGATTCACGCGTCACCTGGTATTAGAGCTCAACTTGATTGCCAAGTGTCTAGTTGGCCTGAAGCACAGGTTGATTGGTATTTTGAAGGAGAAAAAATTATTTATTCATCGAGAATTGTGAAACATACAGCAGGACACATTCACAGTTTAGTTATAAGAAATGTGCGAGCAACAGATTATGGCTATTATCTTTGTCGAGCGTTCAATAATATTGGAGCATCCGAAACAATTATTGAATTATCGGGAATAGCGAATGCAGCTGTATTCAAGGAATCCAATAGTATTGCACCCAATGCATACAATTTTATCTGGCAGGTCGACAGTTATAGTCCCATAATTGAATACCAATTTTGGTTTCGTAAATATTCGGTAGGTAAAGATGCAATTGATTAGTTTTAATGATCATGAGAAGCGAATGATAGAAATTGGCTCATTTAGAAATCCACAATTCTTTCAGAAAACTTCTGAACGTGGTCGTGATTGGCGCAAATTATTTATACCGAGTGGAAATGACGCAATTGGACCACTTCGGACAAAGTCATTCAATCTTACTGGATTGACTACTGCAACATATTATGAAGCACTCGTTCTCTCGAGGAATCGTTTTGGATGGAGCAAACCATCGAAAGTCTTGAGATTTGCTACTGATGGCGCACGTAAGTTCAATACGGGATGATATTAATGGCGACATAGTGCAGAACTCGTTTAATCAAACACTTTGATAACATTTTCCATCTGAACTGCTTCAGCTCCACATCAAGAACACTACAAGGTTGAGATTGCATACGAGGAGTCATTACCAGGTAGTATGAAATTCAAACGAAAAATCACCCACAATTGTTTCATCGACAATTGAAATAATTTTTTCTATTATTGTTCTAGTTGTTGTTCTTGGCGGTGCCTCACCGCAATCGCAAGCGAAACCCAGTCATGCCATAAGTCTAATGTATTCCACTAACTATTTAAGTTTAAGTATTATCTTTGTGGTATTTTTATTCAAATCTTTGGAACATGTGTAAGATGGAAGAATAAAAAGGGAAAAGAAGAATGAAAAAAAAATGAAATTAAACATAATTCTAAATAAGTGTGAACAAATCGATTGTGCGTCATTGTTATTCTTTTTTCATGTTGTCTCTCAATATTAGTATGAAGAGTCTGTCAAAGTTATTTATTCGACCAAGGTTGTACAAAGTACTCGATAAGTCGAGAAAAATGATGACTCACAAAATCATACAGTCACATTGTGCGTTTGTGTGTCTGTGCGCGAGTAAATGATGATAACCAGACAGGTACATATATATATATCCATCCATAGATATGTAATGTATATATATTAGTAAAAGACAACGGTGGATGTTTTTAATGAGATGGGGTCGGTAGAAATCGCGCGCTATAGGACGTTTCGCCTCCCTATCAATGAATAAAATTGTAATAATAATAAAAGCATTGATTAATAGAAAGGTATCACAATGTCAAATATCACCGGGCATCATTACGAAATGAATTTAATTTAAACATTATACAGCCTGAGATAAAAAATGATCAGAATAAAGTAGGAAAAACTTTTGTGGTTTTGCTTTTTTTTTCATTCTCATTGATGATTGGTTCCAAAATTGTTGCAAGTGTTTCAAATTTCTTATTGCCTTATTACATTCGATAATAGTAGTACACTATAATAATTGTGTCAGACAAAATTACGTAATTTTTTTTTCTCATCGCTTTGCATCATGAAAAAAGGGGTATATTCATTGTATATATTTTCAATATTTAAATTGATGGTTGGTGTTCTTTTTTTACTTCTCAATGGTCTGTTTCTTTATTCATGTAAAGCCCGTTTCACACCCAATCCCAGTCTTCGATTCATTATCATTCATGACTAATCATACATTTAGCGCGATATCTAATAATCGGTAATTGATTTGTTTCATTCATTATTTTTGTTTTGTTTCATGTTTATTAAGTGAAAAATTGTGTAAAAAGGTAGAACACTTCCGCACGACGCGATGTGTTATGATACGGAGCATTAGCTCTATACTTTAAGGGGAGGAAAAAGTAAAACGTCCCCGCCCGATGTCACCCACATTCTCGTTTACGTTTTGTTTTTTTTTTATCTTGTTTTGTTTTCTTCTCATCTTCGTTTTTAGCATCTTCTTTGTATTACGGATCGCTTGTTGGAGTTATCCTTTGTGTGGGGAATACTCGTATCGTTTCTTCCATATTCTCCGCTTAATTCCTGTCGGTGGCACGAAGTTTTTCTTCAACAGCCTCCTCGGACGCCTCTGACAAATCTGTTGCTTGGATGTACTTCTGCACGCCAACAAGTGACTTCTTAAGGGCGTCGAATGAGCTTGAGTACAACATCTTCTTCTTTACTTTGGCCGTGTCAGGACACCACGACATCAGGAATAATTTTTGTTTCTTGGAAGCCTATCAATAATAAAAATCATGAGACATCTATTCAAAATTGAACCAATAAAATGAGTTCTACCCGTATAAAACGACGGTAACAATATTCTTTTCATTATACCTCAGAGGTACCCTGACATTGATGAGTATATTCAAAGTCAAAGAGTCCATAGCGGCATTCGCCACTACCACCTTTCTGCAAATCTTCAAGGAAGCTCTCGTAAACAGCATCGCGAGCTCCAATTACTTCCACATCAATTTGCTTCTCGTCTTTAATATAAAAGATAACATATCGATGCTTCTTATCCTTCTTTATTTCTTCGTACGTCGTCTTACACGCGTCAGCAACAGTTACACCAGATGCCTAGTAACAAATTCAAGTTATCGATTAAATCAAGTAAATACACGTCAAAAGTAAAATACAAACGGAAATCGAATTGTTCAATCGAATCAATTAATTTCATAGAAATGTATTCATTGGTTGAGCGAACACGGACGCTCACACCTTCGATACGTGCACCATGTGCCCAACTGCGATGGATAACTTTAGAATTGGATCCCCCAGTGAGTCCCTCCCCTTTTAGCATTCGTATTCATGCGTGGGAAGAAATTTATTTTCGTGCCATCCTCACACAATTTCCCGTGAAACTCAACTACTTAAAAGCAACTAACACGAGCAGATGAGCTGTTCGATATGACGATATGCATCGTAGACATCTGTTAACAATAAATTTATAATCCACACCACATATCTCTATGTATACACATTATTGCATACAGATATTCTCGAGATAAATATGTGTGAATGATGTAGAACGTAATAATTCAGTAAGTAACGCTATTTCGTCTACACCAATTATTTATAAGTTTTGGAAGCAACGACGTGAATTAGGCGCGCATCCAAATACGATTACTGAAAAACATGATCGGATTTCGAGCTTGCTTTATATCTGTTTAAGTGTTCATCAACTTGATTAACATACAACGATTCATAATCAATCGAAAAACTGATTTATATTGTCTATTAATCATCAACAAATCATACTCTTTGTTTTTTCTGATGATGAGTTCACAATTAATTCTCGATGGAATAGATAAAAAAGTAGGACGATAAAACGCTATCTTAATAGATGATTGCATCAACAATGCTTCTATAGAATCGGTAGTATCGATACACATATGTATACGATGAATATAGTATGAAGAATACGTAGACGGGGGATGTGACTCCTCACAGTTAATCGATATCACCACCTCGTCGTCAATGGGGATGTCGGTTGCTTGCCAGCTCCCTCTTGGGCGTCGTGACTCAAACATTCAAGGTCAAACAGCAGATGAATCACCGTAGGTTTAATAATACTCATTAGACTATTCTTTTTTTCCACTCACTCTTTATCAATTGAGGACAGCGAAACGTCATTCAACTCGTGTGGATGACACATGTGAATGTTGTTATACGTATCAAATAGAGAAATGAATTTGATAGTACTACACTGATGAATGGATCCCACCCTCGTGGCTGAAGATTACAATCGTTCATCTCATTTCCTTTCATCCTAACTATTCTTTATGTTGCACTCTCACCCACCTTTGCGACAATTTCTCAAACTGAACGTGAAAAAAAAAATAAATATGAGTTAACGAGCGAAACTCGTTCTTGGAATAATTAACGAACATTTATGGGACGAGTTTGGATATCGCGAACGTTAATTTATCTGTTACAGTCTGCAACTTTGAAATTATTTAATTTGTGCATTAAAGTATGTGAAAAAATACTGAATGCGCGCCATTGAATTCGCACATTTATTCCAACACATGCATTTTCAAATATATACATGATGAAAGCAAAAAATAAAAAAAGTGAGAGTGAGAAAGAGTATATAAATATTCGTTGGGTATCGGATGGACTCCGAAAAGAGCCGGAGAGGAGAGCCCAACGGAGGGAGAGAGTTGGAGCTCCAGACTGGCATGTATGCGTATGACGATGATGAATAAGACAAGGACACGGACACAGTCATACACAGAAAACCCCCGTTTTACGTTCAGGCCACGTAATGCCGCAGGAGGGATCTGACATAAAATATCATTATCTCCGTAATGAAACAATGACCAATGATAAAACTATTCGCCTATCACCAATCAACACACGGTGGAATATTGCGGAAAAAGAATGCAATCGACAAAAGCATTTTCCAGTAATGAAGATAGAGGAAAATGGTGGCGCAAACGAGATTGCATGCAAGAGGAAGCGAAACAGAAATACAGACGCGTAATCACGATCTGTCAATCGGTGTACACGGCGTTTCGCGGGGAAGTGATTCATTCGCTTCCTGGAAAGGACAAGTATGGCACTCCCTTGACGACAATGTACTCGACGAAAATGTGCATATGCATATATATGTAACAATGTCCGAACAACATTATCCACAAACGTTTTTTTTTTCTCCTTCGTGTGAATTAGTATTCCGATATAGAAAATCGCTCAACGGAAGTTCTGAAAATAATCCATGAACAAAATAAATGAATATCATTCACCGAGAACATTTATATGTATATGGACATGTATACGTCTATATATATAAACACATATGATTCCATTTATATGTGTAATATATACTCGTATGTATGTATATATTTATATGGAATTATTAGAGAAAAAAGTTGTATTCACGACGGAGTGTACCGGGATTGAAATATGGCGACCGGCTCTTGAGCGTCCGCCTCATCTTTACCTCCTCTATCCTAACCACAAAGTTTGTTGCTCGCCGGCCGTATCGAAAAGGAATAAAATTTATTTGTGAATGATAACACTGATTTGAACGAAATTATAACAAATATTCAGTGAAAAACCCATCTAATTTTCTCGCTTGTTATCAAAACCACAAAACGAAAAATATATGATGAATATTTACCATTATTGAAACGTAGTTTCGCTACTAACAGCGAGTGAATATGAGTAAACAAGCACTACCAACACTCTCGCGAGATCTCGGCTGTGGTAGAACTGGATTTATTCTCTCGGATGTCTACTACTTGGGGGTCGCGTACACCAACGACAAGGAAGGGAGGATCCACTCACATCGGTGAAAAAGCCTTATGGAATATAAGCGAATACACGGGCACGGCAAGACAACGAAATTATTCTGTGATGTATTACTACGCGTGCGCGCGCATACTTTGCTATCGTATGTGATATGCTCAGCGATGTGATTGGATCAATTCCGTTGTGTTACACTGGTTAGGTTATATACATATGTATACATATGTCTTTCTTATATTATCTTCGTAACATTGCTGGATTATCTGCAGAACAAACAATCGTCTGAGAATATTTTTGATTTATAGGTTATGATGTCATGATGAGATTTTTTAATTACAGATAATGATTGATGCATTGTTGAAATCATTTTGTTAATAAAGCCGGTAGGACTGATTGCTGCGCAATAAAATAGCGTAACGCGGTCACAAAAACCGGTGCCGGTTTATATAAACGCTATTTTTGAATGGTCCAATCTCCCTGATGGATTCAAAGAGAAATATGAAGAGATGCGGGAGCAAAATGTGATGGATGCATCAATAGATTTGTATCATTACCTATATCATTCAATGACTCTCAATCTTGATCCTTGATATTAAATACATACGTGACTTAGTGAAATTAGTCATCCAGATGACGTGCCAATGGCGTCCGCCAATCGTTGACGAGGACGTGGGGAAATTGCCTTATATGGGCAGCGTACACCGCAACCTATGCGGACTACGATGAGTGAAAGAGAAAGAAGGGAGAGAGAGAGAAAAAGAGAGATCACCATGCGCATTGGTGAACAAAAATTGTATTTTGTCGAATTGATGCGCGCGCAGTAAGAATATTATCATGCACATTCAAAAAATAAATGACATTGATTTCCATTGAAATTCTCCTTTTCTTCAGTTTTTCATAATTACTTTATTGTATTATCGTAATTGATAAATAATGGAATTACATTGGAAACACATCTTCAAATAATTTTACCATCACTTCTACATATATTTACATGTGCAGGCATTGTATATATATCTAATATGTACAATTATTATTTTATTATATTATACTGTATCGCGTTGTCGAAAATTATGATTGGAGAGATTTCGGTTTCAACATTTGGAATTATTATTTACTATCGTGCTGATACGAAATATTTTCCGAACAAATAAGAGAAGAGGTTGAAATGAGATTTGCTTGACAGATATGCACAGCATTAATGTGAACTTAATCAGAGAACAAATTCCTCTCACTTACAATCCTTCATATTAGACCAAACTTTTATTATTGACAAGGACGTTGAGTAAATTTTCTTAATACATTTACGTGTAATACTATATCCCATCAAACACAAACGGTCATACATGACTTTAGTCTTTTCAAATAACCTTACGTATATTTGTTTTTAATATGAAATTTGCGATTCTGTGTTCTGTATTTTAAAAAGGAAAACGCATCAGATACGATTGATTTCACAAATTGTTCAAATTAAAATGTCTGTATTACAATGTACATTAACTGATTAACTAGCTAAACTATAGATAATTCGAACGAGATAGAACATAAAAATTGTACGAAAGGGAAGAATAATCAAATCTCTCTCGGAATATTGATTCTGTGATGCATTCTATCTCTACCAATGGCGGCGATTGATGAGGCCACAACTTGATATACTCATCAGTCGTATTTGGTAGTCATCTTTCATGCAGATTAATACATGAATTGTCAATCGTGTGCGCACATTTCCGAATCCAATATTGGGGAAGCGGAAAATAATCAAGAATATAATCATATGTATATACCTATATATACAACATTGTTGTTACAGAGAGGAAAGTGCAGTTCTCATTACACAATTGGATTAAAATTCTTCGGTTTGTCATCAATCGTCAGCTTGAGTAACATTGCAATACAATTCAGAACGAAAAAAAAATCAATAACAACCATCGTTGTGATTTATAAAGCTATCGGCTCCAAGCAGGAGAGAAACATTATTGGATGTAAATAAATAATTTTTCTAAATCAGCTTCGATGCTGACTTTCATAAATTTAAGATTACTGAAAATGAACCATACTATAATCATCTACTTGAGCTACACGCTATACCATTTAATTATCAATTGAGTACTTCATTTTGCACTCAATAATGAAAAACGTGTCATGAAAAATTGATGGATTGCGGATTTTCTCGTTCATCACGAGAATCAAGATCCGTTGAATTATAAACCACTTATGAACAAAAGTGGAATGTTAGATGAGCCCCCGTTTTTTCTTATAATCTTCAAGATTCAATGAACGTCGCGGACCTGTGTCTTTAATATTGCTTACGGGTTTCGGTAATACACTAACGGGGTTGCCTGTGAGGAAGAAATAAGATAATTATTATTGGTGATACCATCAAGTTCAGGACTTATTTCATATCACACAATATATACTCACTCGGGATAGGTACTTCCAAGTCAATTGTGATATCGAAGTCATGTGCATTGAACAAATCTTCTGAGCTTTGTTTCTTTTTTGGCTCTTGTCCATTTTCTTTATCAGCAGTATTCGTAACAATCTCACCGATTATTGGTGCGGATTTTTCAGTGGGCGCAGCAACCGGTGGAACATCGTCGTCCTCAGGTTTGTAGACCATACGTGGTTTTGTGCTTCTCCTTGTGAATGGATCATCTATTGTTTTACCTTTGTTCGCTTTATATTCTTCCATAATTGCCTTCTCCGCTTCCTCGACATTTTTCTTGCGATTTCGATCGTTGATATATGATATACTAGAAATTGTAGCAGTTCGCATTTTATCAAGTTCTGATGCACGTTCTTCGAGTTCTCCTAATTCTTGATTTAACCGTGATGCAGTCTCATCATCTCCACGACAATTTGCTACATCACGTTCTCGCATCAATTGTGCTTTTCTCATTGCATAATTGTATGGAGTTTGCTTAAATCTTGCTTTTTCCCTCACAACTTTTTCAATATCCTCTTCTTTGAATTCATATACCAATGCTTCTTTTATATCTTTCAATTTGTGTTCCATCTCCTCAAAAGTTGGCATTGATATACCTTGGAATGCACAAGTCTCTTTCCATTTGAAGAATTCGGATTCAGTAAATTCTTGATTTGATACGAATTCCAATCTAAAAACACGTTCCTGTGCACCATGGCGTAATTTTAAGCCTTTATTTGTTCTTGTACCACCTAATTGATAAATTTTCCCCGTCTCACACACCCCACTTATTTCAGCTACTCTATATACGGGTTTGCCATTATTATTACCGATACCAATCCTAACGAAACAGCCTTGAACAACACGATCGAAAAATGGAAGATGGACAAAACGCTCCATTTTGTGACGCGACAATCTGACTTTATTCAGATCTTCTTTAGTGTTAACGTATATGGGTTTCTTCGGTTTTGCTTTGTTACTTGTGATTGACTTTTTATCAGCATCCGAATCGGAATCGCGACTTTCACCACTAGACGCCGACGATCTACGTGTAACAGTTGCTTTAGGAGGCTCTTCCTCTTCAGCACTATCAGACGATCCACTGTCATCTGAATAAATGTCCGATGCTTTAAGTTTAGTTTTGTTTCCACCTTTATGATCATCCTCCAATTCTTCCTCTTCATCTTTAGATTGTTGCTGCTGTAGTTCCATTCGTTGTTTCTCTTTTTCTTCCCGCTCTTTCTTCTCCTCCCGACGTTGTTTGAGCAACGACATAGCATGGAATTTCTTGTCCTGTTTTTCTTCAATTGTTTTCTTACGATCTTTGCTCCTTTCTTTTGGATCAGGTGCACGTTCGAACTTCTTCTCTTCCGTACCTTTCTCTTTCTTTTTCGATTCTTTCTGCTTCCTCAATTCTTGTTTTTTCGCCATGCGCAACTTCTTCTCAATTTCAAATCTCGTCTTCATTATTTCACGTTGCTCTATTCGTTTAAATATCTCTTGTTCACGTTCTTTTTCAGTCATTTGCGCTAATCGCGCTTGATCTTCAGCATCACCCATTAATTTGTCATCATAACCGTCATTGAATTCCTCTTGGCTAGAGTCGGAGACACTGCCATCAGAGTCCGAAACTTCTCCTGATAAGAATTATTGCAATTAGTATACGATCCATAACAAAATCATATATACTCAAAACAAAAGGACAATGAACTGTCAATACCCTCTTCAGGTTCCGAGACCTTCGAAGGATCATTGTCACTCGCGCTATCTTCAGAACTCGATTTGGTAACTTTTCGTTTGCTTCTCTTATTCGGAACTTTCTTTTTTTTAGCTTTGCCCGACTTGGCATTCCAATCATCATCGGAATCCGAAGTATCGGAATCAACCTGCTTAGCATCTTTCTTCGATGGCCCATTAGTATCCTCGTTTGTTTGCGAATCATCTTGCATCTTGCCCTTCTTCTTTTTCGCCAATGACAGCAAATCCTAACAATAATTATTACGTGCATTAACGCTTTTAGCTAATGAAATTTCGTATAGGAAGTTTGTTACAGCTTCTAATCTAGATAAATTCATTGATTATCTCATTCGATCATAGAAAATAATGATGCTTCATATTATGATGTTTCTTTGAGGTTAGCTTACTCACATTATCGAGATCAGAACCGCTGTCTGAGGCGCTACCACTGCTGTCCGAGTCAATCAGAGCCTGATTCTTCCTCTTCGGCATTATGACACTTATTTTGAATGGAAATTAGATGAATTCACTACGAAAGTGCGTATTTACGCGCTTTCTTGTATGTAAGCAGCTTTTCACCGAGAGAACTATCAATAAATAAAAAAAACACTGATCGACACTATTGCTTGAACGCGCCTATTGCATATGTATGTATAGTTGAGCCAACGAAAGCATTCCTCGATCCAATTATCTTTCCCTACTTTGTAGTACCCCCTCCAACTTGATTGCGCACGCATGCACCAATGGTAGTGTTTTCTTACGCGCGCGTGAGTCTGCATGGGAAAATACGCACGGCGCATGCGTACATAAATCTGGAAGCGAAAGCGTATTAGGCGCATGCGCTCTGAAATTGGTGGGGGTACTTCAAAGTAGGGAAAGATAATTGGACCGAAAAATGCTTCGTTGGCTCAAAAATATGAAGATTTCTTGCCAAATATTTCGTCAACGAAGTTATACCAAGCGCTATTGCTGTATTCTGAGCGGGTTGCAACTATTTTCTCTGTAAAATTTTGGATATGACTGACAGGATGTCAACGCATAGCCAACCTCGTAATATTTTCACTAGTATAGTAGGCCTATCAGGACGCCCCCAAGAGATCAGCGCGCGGGACTTGAATACGCTACATATGAATAATGTTATTGATGTCACAATTGAGGATGAAATTCACAGAAGCACAACATTGATTCACTAAATAAAATCATTTACACGAACAAACTTATTATCCATCTCTATATTAAATTCTCCTTCATATTAATTGAAGAAACTCGGAATATATTAACGACCATTTCACAAAACGGAAACAATACAGATGTAGAAATTTTCATTACCAACTGAGAAAATATTTTTGTGTCATATCGTTTCCGGTTGTGTTTGATACATAATGCGTGCTAACACCCAAAAATTTTCGGGGAATGCCGAAACTTGACGTCATAGACATACGAACTGTCAAATTGTTTACATACATCATTCCAACTTCCATAACAACATCAATCGCAGGATTTTTGACCATGTGGAGAGTGTTTCTTTCAATGATGATCAGTAATGAATCATACCAGTAACTAAAATCGGAGAATGTCGAAATGAAAACAGTATGATCAGACAGGAATAGGTAATAATGTCAATGTACTTTGATAATAACATTATCGCATTGCTTCATTCGGTAGGAGAATACGCTACATATCCGCTCACTCTGGTTGCAGATAAATAATTTCGTGTTATCATGTACTAATTATAACGAAACAATGACTCCTATGAGTGAAGACGGTGGTCCTTTACGCGAATGGTCACCACTGACGAATCTTTTACAACAAATACCGGTGAAATTACAAAATGGAATATTTACTCAAGACATAATATTTACGTGTATCGATGTGTTACCTGAATTCATAGCAATTGGAACAAATTGCGGCATAATATATTGGTTCGATCGCGAATCTGGCGATTTGCAGAGATTGCGTTGTGAAAATGTTCATTCCAGTATTACATGTCTTAGTGCGATTTCCACTGTTGATTATATGGTCGCGGCTGGCAACAATCAAGGCGTCGTGACAGTTTTCCAAATTCCGAAAAACCTTCCAGAATCATTGCCTGATAGTCTCAAACCCAAACACAAGAAACAAGTTGAAAGATATAATATCGGTGGTTTACATAGAAGCCCAGTGAGCGCAGTGGAGTGGTCAAAAAATGGAATGAAGTTGTTCAGTGGCGATCAAGAAGGGCTGGTGGTTTTGACAGAAATTGATTTCTACATGCATTTATCAAAGTCTTCAGAATTATTGAATGAGAAATATTCTGTAGTACAATTGAGTTATCAACAGGGGCTTTTACTTGTCTCCACACTATTCAGAACAATACTAGTCGATAAGAATCAGAACAACAAAGTATCACAAGTTGGTCAGAAGGAACGAAAAACATTAGGGAAATTGGGTGCTGTATTCGGTAAACGTCAAACACCTATTCAAGAACCGACCATTTTTGCTAGCAGACCTGGACTGAGGCTTTGGCACGCAGACAAAACTGGCACTGTATTAAAAACATTAATTTTCAAGGAAGCTTTGCAAAGTGCTAATACCGATGTAATGTTGTTGAATCCAGCACCGGAGGCTGTCAAAAAGAAACGCGGTGAACCAACATTCGGAATTCTTCTACCTTTTTGTGATGATTTATTTATCACGTACAGTGATGAAGTTATCCATGTTATTAACCCAGTTACAATTGCAATAACATCAGTCGTTAGTGATTTGCGAAAAATTACTGATGTAGCTTGCACTAAGGATGAAATATTTGTCCTTGAGGGCGAAAGAAATATTATAAGAATTGCCTATCACCCAGAGTCATGTATCGTGGAAACGATGGAAGAAACTAAAGATTCTCTATCCGCTTTTGTCGAAATCAGTAAACCTGTTACTGCAAGTATTTTTGGAATAACATCTAAACTCAAAGAGAATTCAATTGTTCCAACGATTCCATTTTACAAAATTAGTCCGAGTAATATTATCCAAGCCATAAGTGCTTTGCCATCGCGTGGTGGTGTAGATCCCAATCCTGTTATAAATGCTGAAGAGGCAACTGAGATGCCACAAACTGTACCTCTGAATATCGACATACCATTGGTCACGGAAATAACTGTCGAAACTGAACTGCCATCGGAAAGTAGCGGTTCTTTTCGTAATAAAGAAGAAGAACGACGGAATCGACGACAGATTTTTCAAAAAATCGGCGAGCAAGAATTTGAGGATGTGGTTTTCACACCTGAGCGAAAGAATCGAAGAGTCAATGGATGTTACAACACAACTGACAACAATAATGGCGATTCATTCCAGAAATCACTTCATAACATCCATGAAACTCATTCCTCATTATTAACATTGAGTATTGACGATGACGCGGTTTTGAAAAGTGAACGCAATCTTGAGTTAATTCAGAAGGATGTAGAAAATAAAGAAAAACTATTGGCTGATGTTTTGAATTTCGATTTGTCAGAGTACATGACGAGCAGCCAAATTTTATCCCCGGAATCCAACACCAATACTTCACTCAATACTATCACGTATGTAAATTGTACAGAACCGACGATAGGATCGGCAATACTAAAATCTGAAACAACCGAGACTGTGAGTGATCATACAGATAACGATTCTGATGAAGATGAAAGCTACAGAACAGAGCTTAAAAAATTAGAGACTCTGGGTGAATGCAGTACACATCTAACAGGGAATAATAATGTTTCCGAGAAAGAAGTTCGTAGAAATGTTGACAAAAGAGCCTGTCGTATCAATGGCGTTGATTCAAGAGAATTAGAAATTCAATTCAACGGTGAGTTACTATCCCCCATATACCTGATTAAACACACATGTATTATTAATGGATGTTGATTCTTTATTGCAGTTCTATCCAAAGAATTTGTGACATCAGCGATTACTGATGACACTGAAGATTGGGTTGTTATTTCCACCAGTGATTGATTTGAACCATAAAGATAGATCCTATCGAAGAAATCAGAGATCTTTTCCCCTTTGATCGTTTCGCACAAGCAGTTTATTTCTATACATATACTCTTAGTCCTCACCGTAAGAATAAGTGCATAAGTACTCTCTTAACAACAATTATTACATCCCGTTGCAGGATACTTGTACTGTCATTAATTGTACCCAATAATCAGCGCCAATGTGTGTCTAATTATTGAATAACAATTATTTATATTATATTAGGTACTTGGCTTCAGCACATCAGTGCCCAATATGTATATTACTTTCTGGTCACGTCATATAATATTTTGTAAGCTATTTAATATATTTGACACACAAAACAAATTGTTCGGACATAGTAAATCCCAGTTTCAAGCATGATGAAAGAAAGGCATTTACATTTATGAGAAAAAATATATATTTAATCTGAAAAGTATTGCTAAATGGAAAAATACCGTTGTTTACATATGTACAGAATCATTTTTTGTTATCTTTATGCTTGCTTATTAAATTTACAGCTTCTAGCACTTGTCGTGCAGCATTATTTATATGACGAAATCTGTCAGGTCCCAAATGTATTCCACCATACCAACGAGATACAATGACAATTACATTTTTCACATCAACTATTTCCAAGAGATGTGATAATCTTCCACCAGCTTGAGTCTCACCATCATCATCACAATCATGGATGATAGTTTTGTTATTTTCTTGACATATTCGATAAGCATATATGTTATGTGTTGCTTGTTTGATTTTCTTCATTTCAAACAATGTAGCGAGTACCAATCTGAATAAGTTCATCATGAAGACAATATATAGTGCATCGATGAAATCGCTACGATGGATAAATGAACTTACTTGACATCTTCAATAGATGATACTTCTGCAACGTGTCCTTGAAAACTACTTTTCCTATCCACAATTACTTCCCCATGAAATATCTTAGGACATTTATTGTTATTGTTAGAGTTTATAGTTTCCGGTGTCGAATCAACGACCGCTATTTCAGTTTTTACGGACTCATCCAAAATATCTGTAGAATTTGGTAAATTGGATGACTCTAATTCCTCTCGAATCTTTTCAATCCATTGATACAAAACAATTTCTCCAGTGGAAGATCTAAATTGAGATTATTACAATATACCTCGACATTTTTTTTTGACAATCATATAATGGGCAATATGAACTTTGTTGTGTCATCAGACAACTTGACATGAAATGAATTGATAGAAACCTACAAGTATACCTCCTCAAGAAGGCTAGAGATGTGTTGCTTTTCTTGAAGACTTAAATACGGAGCAGATAACTCGAATATTGGCGGTGCTGAAAGAGGATAGTTTTCAGGTAATGTAACATAAAGTATCACCGATCTTTCACCATCGCCTATTTTTATACTGTAAGACCTATTCTCTTCATCTTGGACTTGCAAATCATTGCCATAAATCGCTGATAACACTTCGATCTCATCAATCTATAACATCAGAGAATAACTTAACAATCAATAACATAAAAGAAAATAGAATTCGTCATTCAATATGAAGCATTTTTGATTCTAGTTGTTAGAAAATAACAATTGAAGTTCCTGCATGGTTTCATCATTGTGCCAATGACTACAGATTTGTGAATCAGTCGTGTGAAAAGGAAGCTCTAACCTTTTCATAAAACCCAATGAAAAACAAACAACATAAAATTGAGCAACTTGATCAAAGAGCATTCGAACTTCCAACAAGAGTATTACATGTATATCAAACATAACTAATTTTCGTATCATGTATATCCCACCTGGTACGCCAAGTTATCCATGGTAAAACAGATTGTCCGGTCATCAACAATTACTAGTTAGGAAATATTGTCTTTATTAACCATTCTAGTAGTAAAATTATCTTGATCCTGAACAAAAAAATGGCGATATAAAAAGGAAAATATTGGATATGTATCGGTACGACAAAACAGGAAGTAATGCAATGTATGAAGTGTCTTCAATATCGTTGTGATGAGGATCGTTTGGTTGATCAAAATATTGAATATGCTGATTGTATTAAGTTAGACAGAATCCAGATGTGATCTGGATATAAAATTCAGGAATCATAATGAGCATTCGAGCTTTTCATCTTCATATTTTGACATATATATACCAAATTCGAGATAAACATACATATGTATCACATATATAGAATCTCCCTCATACAAACGTCACGTTTGCACACGTCATCTAAAGTGCGCCCTCTGTTATATAGTCGCGATTGCTGATGTGATATGTTGGGAATACGCTGGCACAGATCAACTTTACATTAAGTTATTAATTAAAATATCCAATTTCATAGAAGAAGAATCACCGCATCAAGATGGTAAATATATTATGCTCTACAGGGAAAACTCATTTTAAGATCATAATAAACCACACCCCATTAATTACTTGACTCGGGGTTAGGAAACCGCTTGGTGATCAGATACATATGAATGTCATTTACAGCATTACAATGAGAATTTATCATTTGTTTCAAGTTAATTGGTGTACGATTTGTTGAATGTTTTTTTTATTCTATGTTTGAAGGTACTGATTGCGGCTGCAGTATGTACGAAGACGGGGAAAGGTCAGTATGACAATTGTCGAATGTATTTTCAACATAACCAAGATATTGTGTAACTTGTAACTTATGTGCAGTCTGAAGACTGCAAACTTTTCATTTGTTGTTATTGAATTTTGGATTGTCGATTCAGCCATTGTTTCACGACAATTTGTCGAGATGACAAAGGCAAGGATAGAAGGCGTGTTGGCGGCGTTCCCGAAGTTGATGAGCACTGGAAAACAACATACCTTCGTCGAGAATGATTCAGTCAGATATGTCTACCAACCACTGGAGAAGTTGTACATGCTTCTGATCACCACAAAAACTAGCAATATTTTGGAGGATCTCGAGACACTCCGATTGTTTGCACGAGTGGTCAGTATTCTTTGAGTAAGATTAAACTGATGACAATGACTGAATGATTCCATTTATCATTTCAGATTCCAGAATATTGTAAAACTATGGACGAAGCAGAGGTTGGAGAAAATTCCTTTAATTTAATATTTGCTTTTGATGAGATTGTTGCGCTCGGTTATCGAGAGAGCGTTAATCTTGCTCAAATCAGAACGTTTGTTGAAATGGACTCTCATGAAGAACGGGTATATCAAGCAGTTAGATGCACCCAGGAACGTGAAGCAAAGAATAAGATGCGAGAGAAAGCGAAGGAATTGCAGAGACAGCGGATGGAAGCGAATAAAAAAAGTGGTGTTAAGAATTCGGCATTCGGCGGTGGTTATGGAAACAACAGCGGCAATTATTGGCCGTCGCCTTCCGTTGGAGACTCAGCCAATTTCACCCCCGAGCCAATCAAACCTAGCTCCACACCTATACAGTAAATTTACAATCATATCTCATTGCAAATGAGAAATTTCTGTGAATTAATCCTAAATATTCGTTCAACGTTCCTTCTAGGAAACCAGCGTCATCAGGACCAGGTGCAATGAAATTGGGTGGAAAAATACGTGATGTTGATTCATTCGTCGATCAGTTGAAGGAAGAAGGTGAAACAGTTGTCAGCAATGCCAAATCCATGGAAACAACAAAGAATACGTCCATTTCTCCACAAATAATAAATACCGAACCAGTTCACTTAAGACAAAAAGAAAAATTGAATGTTCGAATCGGTCGTGATGGTGGTGTCCAAAATTTCGAGCTGCATGGTCTTGTGACATTACATATAACTGATGATAGATGGGGCCGAATCCGTGTACAATTGGATAACAAAGAAAGCCGTGGTGTGCAGATGCAGACGCATCCGAATATTGATAAAGAATTATTCAGGACACATGGACAGATCGGCTTGAAGATTCCAACTAAACCATACCCATTAAATACGGACGTTGATGTTCTAAAATGGAGGCTGCAAACGCAGGATGAAACAGCACTACCTCTTTCAAGTAAGAACTTCCTACATGATAACAACTCCTTTCGTTCATTTTGATTCGCGTTACATCAGCAAATATGCAATGATCATTGGTTTGTTTCTCACTTAGTAAACTGTTGGCCCTCGGAGAATGGTGAAAATGGATGTGATGTGAATATTGAATATGAATTGGAACAGATTGATTTGGAGCTCAATGACGTACAGATAAATATTCCACTGCCGATGGGATGCAATCCTGTTGTCGGAGAATGTGATGGAGAATATACACATGAACCAAGAAGAAATATGCTGGTATGGTCATTACCTCTTGTTGACGCGTCATCCAAATCGGGTTCAATGGAATTTTCAGCACCGTCCTCAACGCCATCAGACTTTTTCCCACTGCGAGTGTCATTTGCCTCAAAAACTCCATATGCTAAGATTAAGGTAACGTAAACAAACTACACCAAAACTCTCAAAGACATTTTCCTGAACATCATAACTTCAAATCTGTTCATTTTCTTTAATTTCAGATCACTGATGTGAGACTTGTCGAAGATGAAAGTCCAGTCAAACATTCGATTGACACTGTATTCTTCACAGAGAACTATGAAGTAGTATAATTCATCGTGTAACAACTCACCTAGTTGTTCTATCAATCCGTATTCATGATTAAATTTATGTAGATTATTGGGAGACAAACAATTTTGACGTGAATATTGTTTACTTTCTTTTCCTATTCTCGACAGAATAAGGGATATATTCCTTCCCAAATAACATACATGGCTCCGATAAATACAGAAACAAACTTACACAGTTTTGAATTATTTCCACCAACACGTTGAAGAAGAAAAAAACAGTGATCATGTATCTTGTTTATGCATTTGTTTCTCTTTCATCTTAAGTATTATGTTAGAATTGTACACATCGTGGCAAATATACATATATACATATACATACAATAATAATAATTAGTAATAAAATATCAAATAATATTTGTTCTTACTATATGAATTTTCATTCATGGAATAAATATGTACAACATTATTTTTAGTTTTTTCTCTTAAACTACCCAGTGTTGCATCAAATAATTTTCGATCACAGCTTTGGCTGTATTCGACTTGTTTAGAATAGCAGCATGATATGCACTTATATCGTAACTATTCCGGTGTGTAAGATCGGCACCACGCGTTAACAATTCGTAACATACGTGTGGATGATCTCCATAAGCTCCATAAATCAGTGGCGTGTTCCCTTCCTACACAGAAATATAAGAAATATATTGTCGGAAATTTTTCTCATTCGTTTGAATCAATGTCATAGCCAGATCTTCAACTCACTTCATCACTGACATTGGCATCAGCATTAGTAGTGAGTAAAAGTTTCACTAGATCATGATGACCATACGATGCAGCAAGATGCAACGCTGTTTCACCATTAACTCCACGATAATTTTTATCAGCTCCTGCTTTCAGGAGTTGTCTTGCACTACCAAGTTGTCCGTGAGCAGCTGCCCACATTAATCCCGTTAAACCGTTTTCATCAGGATTATCAATTGGTGCTGATTGCAGATGATCCGCAGTTAATTCACCTTGGCCTGCTAATGTGTGGAATGTGATATCACTGCTAGCATACAGCTGCGGGATTTCTGTTTTCGTGTTGCCTCTTTGTAAGTTTGTGAGTAATGTTGGTGGCTGTGAAGCATAGGATACATGAATAGGGTGACTGACTGCGATCCGTGATGTCATTTGCGTATTTACTTACTTTATAAGGTTGAAAAGCACTCGTTCTTGTAGCATCTTGCCATGCACCTGGCGCCCATTGCCACTTGGTTTCAATTGGTTCTGACTTGCAGTCAATATTAACATTCTCGGGTTTACAAATTAATGGTCTTGGTCTAATTCCAATCGAACTCTCTGCACCATCGTGAATACCGATTTTAGTGTCATGTACGAATTCAAGTGTCTCAGTCACAGGTTCTATCGTTTCTTCCTTCAGTATTAATTCCGTATGCAACTCTGAATTCATTGTTGTTTCGTTTTCCCCAATAGAATATGCATAACATGAATAATGATTACTGCCACCCTTATTTTCAAGGGTGGAGAGATTCCGATTCCGCTTCCGATCAAGATTCCGATTCCTATAGTTTCTATAAGTTGTTATGCTATCACAGCTGCCGCCGGAAAACTTTGTGGGAGAATGGCGCGAAAATCAAATCTACCATCGCAATGTTTGAGTTCGTCTCCATATACAAGAGCTCTAAATAATATTTCCGAATCAAAAGGGATTTCAAAAGAGTGATAAACGAGTGAACTTGAGAATTAGCATAGTGTTTGATGGTTATGACCGTAAGTAAATATTTGTTGAACATATTTTTATTATACCTGTTTTCCGAACTACTCTGAAATTTTTCA
Source organism: Meteorus sp. PSUC_FEM 10030008 (assembly GCA_018881525.1). Lineage (NCBI taxonomy): Eukaryota > Metazoa > Arthropoda > Insecta > Hymenoptera > Braconidae > Meteorus > Meteorus sp. PSUC_FEM 10030008. The sequence goes on from JABMBR010005495.1 coordinate 41,527, forward strand.
ATTCATTGATCGAACATAACCTTATTCATTTGATAGGAAGTGGGTATGGAAACATATACACAGCAATTGGACCCTGTGACGGGAAAATATTTAACTTTATATTTATATACAAATGTTGAGAATACACCGGATATACGAAAGAAAATTTTAGCTGGTGAATTACCGTGTTGTGTATTAAAATCAGCGCTTATCGCCGATCCATTCCAAGTTGTTGTTGCAGCCAATAAAGCTGTGTTGAGAGAACGAAGTCAAGGACTCATTACAAGATCCGTATTCTCAGAGATTCTTTATGCTATCTCATCGTCAACTAATATTTCTTTGTCACTAACGAAATTCGGTATTCATGATAATGACAAGAATATATTGTTAGCTCTCATTCACGATGAGAACGACAAACAACCATTGGCGGAGAAAATTTTATGTCATATCAAAGGAACATTAACGCCAATTGAACGGTTACAAGAATTCAATGATGTGCCACTGATCAAGAAAATATACAAAATAAGTGAAGAAGAATTGAGAGTTTCAAATCTGACAGATTCCATCATCAGTAGGATAGGTGGGGATTATCCAATATCAATGAAATAACACAAATTCATGTTTTTGAACTTTTATTGTACGAAATAAAGAATGTTCATATCTTATTACGCCGTTTTATATTTCACCAATAAACCAACGATGTTCTCGACAAAGATCACCCAATCAAGACAATCGGCCATCGACAATATAGAGATTACAACTCAAGATTCACTAATAACTCTCCGGCTACACTTTATTTTCTTTTGTATTAGCATTTTTTTACTGCGTAATCCTTGCATATTCTTTACTTAATCATCATACGGACAATTTATTTAAATTTACCAAGCAGACGCACCATCATTCTGTTTTTTTTTTAACCTTCACTCCTGTATCACAGTTATCACTTGTTAAATGTTCTCTATAAATAAACATTGTAAAATTATGGTGCCATTTTGAACGCGATTCAGTTGTAATCAGTCGTCGTTTTTGCCTGGATGAATCTCAATTCTTCCTTGTCCTCAGGTTATTTTCTTCAATTATTCTCAAGGCCAACTCAAATGAGCATCCTATAAATACATAATTCATGATGTATCAACTACTGTAGTTATTTTATTGAAGTCTTTTTGTCTGTATGCTTGTTAGGCGAGTAAATAAACAAAATGTGCAATATCATGCACAAAATTGCGAACGGGGAGCAAATTATAATTATTTTATGCTTTTTAACCGTTTGAAATCCGGAGATAAATAATAATTGCCGCATCCATGACATTGTGAAACTCACACTACATCCTGCAGGAGTAGAGAAAGAAGTAAAAATAAAATGTCATATAAAAAATGAAAATGACTCAGTGTTTCATCTATTGTATTGCATTTCACCTTGGCAGACTGCACATTTCACAGGATCCAAGCTCAGCTGGATTCAAAAATGTACAGTGAGGACATGTCCACAGTGGTTGATTCGGTGTAGCATTTACATTCGTTCCTGATCTATCACTTATACCAGCTACATCCGATGAAATGGAACCCATCGAATCACTACCGAAAGCCATTGCATTCGATGTGAGTGGGGAAGACGCAGTTGTAGCAGATATTAATTGTTCAACAGTAGCCCAATGTTCACTCCTGGCCCATTCGAGACCTTTTTGCCGATTATTTGTCTTTATTGCTTCGAAAAGCGGGGGCATATGATCTTTCATTGGTAACATATCCATGGTTGCGATGAATAGAAGTAGATGGAAATCTGAAACAGCCTCCAAAAATTGATCTGATCCAAATTGCCGCATATACGTACATAATGTACTGAATTCCTGAATTTGGCCGTCGACCATTCTGAAATAGAGAAATCACATGAAATAATAATGATAAGTCCATAGCAAACAAACATATCACAAATGTATTTTTACCGATTCTCGACTGGGAAAGGAGTTACATTTTCGCTTGCAAAAAATGTGTATTGTGGAGTTAATGGTGTAGATGCTGGTACATCAACCAATAAGTACTCCACTGGCAGTGGTCTCGCCAATCTCGACACTTCATTTCCATAAGAATCTCTTTCCTGGAACATCAAAAGCATTTATGCATTCTAAAAACGGTTGAGAAGGGAATCGTTCTTCGAGATGCAAGAAAAGTTATGGATTCGATTTTGAACTGATAGTTATTTACATTTTACATTCACTAAGATTGTCAATGCAACAAACCACAATTTGACTTCTACAGAATTCTGTCATACCGACACCGAAACGAAAATCCAGGTTTACACAGGCAGACATGAGATATCAGATGTAAAAAATTTTGAACAAAGGTCGCGCCGTGTTACTTCCCAATAAAAGGTCGATTTCATCCCCTATGTCAGTTCTTTGATGGAATGTATGTGCTAATTGGACATCCCCAATCTCGAATTTTAGCGTGTCCATCATGGTGATTGGATATTCAATTAAGTTCGCTCAGATTATATTGATGTTCTTAACAGTTGCCTTCACCCGGAGTTTATTAAATATGTCTGACATCATCTAGAAATCGAATGTGATTTCTCTGGTTATTATTTTATCAGACTATTGGACTGATTTCAAATTTCCCGCCGCTGCAACTCACATAATTTCTTATGAGAATGGCGCACGCGAGTTATCGACTTTTTGCCTCGAATCGGGTAAAAATTACATAGACGCAATACCTAGCGTAACATTCGTCAATAATAATTCTCACCGCACAAATACGTATAATCTGACATGAATAATGTCCTAATGAAAGAACATACAATACACTAACAGCTAAGGAAAATAATGAGAATGAAGCAAATTAGGTTTTTTCTTACACGCTGAATGAAATTTTATCTAAGAATTAATCGAACATCGTGTTATTTTGCCGCGAATTTGATTTGTTCCACTTCAATATGGCGGACAGAGGTGGCGGCGGCGGCAACAGCAAGAGAAGAGGAGGAGAAATTTCGCGATGAGGGACAGAGTGAGATAGCAACAGTGCTGGCGAGTGAGTAGCGCCAGCGCGCCCTCCCTAATCCTCTCATGTGTATGCATGTTTTTTACATGTATGTGTGTATATGTGGGTTGGTGTGTGTTCGCCACGGTCCCTCGCCGCCATGCTAGTGGTTAGTGTAGTGAACCAAACATCATGATGTGGCAATACCTTATACCGCGAGTTAAAGTAATGTCCGAGTGACACACAGCGTTATAAAACAAGTAAAAGCTATGCACACCACATAACCCATCTGATAAAGTCTCAACGCAATTGTGATTGAGTACAAAAGGCACCCGACAAACACTGGCGACTGGTTGCCGCTGGTGAGTCGCGCGCGCGACCGAGGAATAATACCGACGGGAGAGGGAGAAAGCGGATGGGAGACCCGCGACCAAAATACATAGAAAGAGAGAGTGAGAGAGTGAGTCAGATGAAAAAAGGTACAGCAAAATGAAAAATATTGTATTACTGTTAGAACATACATGATTTTTCAAGCGAATGAACTGGGATCAACCGGTATGAGAATCGCACGACATCAATGGAATCCAATGTCTAATTCTAAGAACATGTTCAAGTGAAGATGAGAACGCGGGTGTGTAAAATTTCCGCGTTGATTAAGAAACCTGGCCACCAAGGTGGTACTGCGACATAAGACTTATCCCTTTTTGTCCAATAGATAACAGCACATCATTGGTAATACGGTATGAACAGTTCAATTGGCAAATGATATTTACCAAGAGGTTTATCTGAACAAATGTAAAGACAAAACGCGGGAAATTTCGTGAGAATTGATGGTGGGTAAGATCAAAGTCAATGCGCGACGAAACGTGGCCGGTGTGGGGTTTATCTGAGTGCATGTGATGTATGCCTCAAGATACAACACATCGAAATACGTATTGATATTACAATATTGCTTTCATGATGTTGCTCTCATGTTCGCGGCGAAAAGCGCGGGGATACTCGATCCCATGTAAGCACAGGACATATTTCATATGAACTTGCTGTATGCCGCATACAGATATCTGAAGAACACGTGTTGTATGATGCAAAATGGGTTACAGTTGATGAGAGATAGATATGCAAGTACGTTGTAACCTATGTGAAGTGGGTGACTTCTTCTCTTATATGCTGTCTCACTTCCCATATCTGGTTGGTCTGCCAACCGCCCCTTTTCTTTCACTTGTCATTGACGAGTTTCCGTTGACTTTTGGCGGGCTTCTAGGCGCACGCGTGGACATTAAATTAGGGACTTGAATTCATGATGTTGAATTGAAAAAGTTTGCAACAATTTGCATATGATCATTAGACAATTATTCATTTCAGATGCTCGATCCAAGTGTATTAACGGACTTAGAAGAATTGACGCTTTGCGGTTATTGTAAATTGAAATATAATGACACTGAACAATGTCCCAAATATCTGAGTTGCAAGCATTATTTTTGCCTGAGATGTATGGAAAACAACTTGTTGAAGGGGCGAGAATTGTTCTGTGCACATTGTTGGAAAAGGACTGAGCTTGGTGATCAGGGGCCTGATGCATTACCTACTAATTTACCAATGTTAGCACTAGCCAAGAATTTTGCCTACCTCAAAATGACAAGTAACAGCACGCCGGCCAAGTTACCAGAGAAGGAGCGAAAGGTATTCAAAGACTTTCGTTTTATGATGATGAAAAAGAGTGATATATGTCTGAACGCTTGATTGAAAGTATGTGGCAAAAATAAGAAATCGTAGTAGTGTGGGTGAACATTAAGACGATTATGTTTGACAAGGTCGAACTGTTTCAGTTTTATGATAAAATTATTTAGACACCGTATACAGTTTTGAGTTGGAATTCAAAACGCAAACCCTACGAAATGTTTTTCAGAGCGAAAATTGTCACACACACGGAATGCCACTGGCGTTATGGTGTTCATCGTGTTGTCTAGCATTATGTCGAGCATGTGCAACACCTCAAGAACATCCTGGTCACCAAATTAAGACACATACTGATGCCAAAGAACAGCTCATATCTGACGTGAGTTTTTTTTAGCCTTGTCATGTTCCATTATTTTGATGAAGCAATTCATCTAGTCAAAAGTAATACAGATATACGTTCATTCTATTTGATATAAGGTCCAGCTGGAACTGGCGACGATGGGGAAATTATCAGCAGAGATTCAAAGACTGGCAATGCAACAACGTGAATTCCTGATAAAAGTGCTTGAAGCTTGTGTAACACTGAAAACGCATGTGGAAACTGATTTACAAAACGGTTGGACACATTTTCCAGAGATCACAGACGCACGAGAAACTCTTGGCAAAGCGAAAGCCAGTCTTCTAGCTAGTGACACACCAAGCGATATATACACACTTCACTCGAATCTGGTGATGGAGAAACAGAGGTTACAGTCGAAGTATCATGAAATGCTGTTACAGTGTCAATTGGATGATCTCATTGGGAACTCTGGTGTAGTATTCGATTTCACCCTTTTAAAACAGGCATTAGCTAGTATACATTCAGGTGAACCAGTACTGCTTCAACCACCTGGTAACGGCAGAATACCAAATCATTTAGCTGCAGCGCAAAATCCCATTCTATTCCTTGCAAACTATTGCATGTCACAATTATATTCACGTCACATCGTAAGCAAACAAAATTTACAAAATGGCTCAATTGACTATCACGCGAATATCGTACCAGTACAAGCGCCACCAGGATCCATTCATATTCATCCAGTTCCACTGCCACAACAACAAACGCCATCACAACCGCAACATCAAACGCAGTTACTCATCCCCCCTGGATCACCGTCAGTAAAACAAGTACCATCTTCAGTACCAAATTCCATTATTCATTCACAACAAAACGCATTTATTCAAGACAATAGTCCGGGTGGTGCCAGCGGTGTTGGCAGTTTGTCTGTTCATTCGTCAACGAGCAACAATAGTATCAATGTAGTTATGCGCGGGCCCACGAATCCCTATCCGATGTATTACTTCAGTATTGAAGTAAATGGCACACCGCATGGTCGTATAGTGATTGAAGTGCGACCTGATGTAGCACCAAAAATGGCGAAGAATTTTAGTGTACTCTCAACAGGTGAGATAGGTGTTGGTTATAAAGGATGTTCGATATTTCAATGTTGGGATGGTGAATCAGTTATAACTGGAGATTTTGAGCTTAATAACGGACGTGGTGGTCGTAGTATATATGAAGATGGTTATTTTATGCCTGATGATACCAAATTCCCAGCCGTACGCGGCGCAGTCGGTATGCGTCGAACGCAGAAACGTCACGATAATTTAGGTATGGTGGGTTCGCAGTTCCGTATTATATTACAGGAAATGCGTGGCTTCACTGGTATATTCGGACATGTTATTGAAGGCTTAGAGCTTATTGAAAAAATCTCCACATATGGAGATCAAGCTGGTAAGCCAACTAAAACAATTATTATCACGAAATGTGGTAAATTGTAACGCACAATCAATGATGTGTGTGTTGATGATGCAATGTTGACGATCTCCGCGGATTTCATTTGTTTAAATGAAGTTTTAGAAATTCGAAAATAATTTAGTACGCGAATCATAACGAAGAAGTTAATACAAATATATTGTGGAGTTGTTTGATCGTTTAATCATTGAAATGAGAAGTGAAAAAAAAAATAATATGGGAAAATTGCACTCTTTGCGCCCACCGTGCACACTATACATATTGACATTGAGCAACTTCGTCACTACAATTAAGAATTTAAAGATTTTAAGTCTATTTTTAAAGCGAGAATACAAACAAAGAAGATTATGATGTTGAAGAAGACTAGGAAAAAGAAAGAAGAGAATAATATACCGTGTATTTTGCTATTTATAGAATGGGAATCAAAAACGATGAAAAAAGAGAAAAGCCGCGACTAATATAAGATGGTTCCATACATACGTACCTCAAAAATCGATTTTATATAGTAATCGATTGAAAACTCATAGCTCTATGGTATTTGTTTGTTTCATTGTTTTGTTTCTTTTTATAAATCTGTATTGAGGCGGGCTTGTTTATGATTATGTTTGTTTGTCCACATTAGACTAATACGTGGTTCTAGATTTTGTAATGAGATAATCACAAACTAAGAACAGATCTCAAATATTAAGCCAGATGGTCGGCAAAAACAGAATAGTCTATGATAGAGAGTGGGAGAATAGATAAATGAAATTAATGAAAATGTATTTTGGAAAAAGAAAGATCATATGGATATATTTTGAGCCGTGAACTTGTAGGGTTTTTCGGCTAAAATATATAACATTAGGAACCTAAGAAGGTGAATGTGTTTTTTCTGATTGTGTACGTGAATGACATAGTAGGGATGAAATAAAAAACAAAAGAGACAGAAGTTATAAAAAATAGAAGTGATGATGACGTCAAGCCCGTGAGAAATCAATGTAATATTAGTCATTTAGATTTCCCTAACGTGCGAATAAAGAACATCCATATACGAGGCCTAATTGATATCGTATAAAATACGAAACAGTATCCTCGTAAATCTTCACTCGATGATGAGAGAAATACGATGAAATAAAAATAAATATACGAAAAACAAAGAAATATATGCAAAGATATATATCTAATTGAATCATTCCTTCATGTTGTATATCAAAATATTAGGATTATGCATAAAATTTAGAGAACAGCAATGTTACATTGCTCGTATAAAGTCCCTGTGAATCCCATGTCGTTATATAATATGAAAGATAGAGAAAAGTACGATCATAAGTGCAGGAAACACGATCAGAAGTTTGCGATGCGTATGCATGTTTTGTCTGTCCGATAGAATGAAAAAAGGTCATGTGAATGTATTGAGAAATGATCTCGGCAATTTCAAACGAAGAAAGAGAAAGAACAATGATGTCTTGTGCATGCATCATCTTCGAATATCTTTTTCTTTTCCGACGTGAATCTCTCATTCGATGTTGATACTTGAAAGTTTTAAAACTTGTTAATTAGATGATAAATGTGTGTTGTATCATGTGAAACAACAAAGATGAAAAGTTTAATGAGAGTTAACGCAAGAAATGCGATATTAGAATAGATTACACGTCAACATAGATAATAACTAAAAGAAATGTAATTTTGCCAGGTGCAAGAGAAATAAACAAACAAAATACCGAGACGAATTCGGGCAAGACGGATCTAACGTATATAAATTTATATATGCATATTTTTTCTGAGCTGCGACGTAGTTACACGTGCGCGTGATAAAATTCACTGGAAAATTCATCTGCGTACGCGCACGTCCCTACCTGTATATATAGACATATATTTTTATGACCGTAACAAAGCTGAAAAAAAAGTTAACTACATGTAGATTGTAATACCGAACTATTATGATCGTCGCTTTTATCCTTCAAATCTTCGAAACGAAATGAAAACGAAAATAAAACAAACCGATCTATCAACTCAACTTTGTAAGTTGCATATGTTTTCATTTCGTTCTATTTCATTTAATACTGTTTTTCTGTTCTTCCATAAATTGTAATAGTATGTTTCTTTCATGTTCAATCCACTCTCACAAACTACCATTCATATGTTAAATAAATGTATGTTACACAACCGAATGTACTTTGAAAAGAAGAACAAGCGATTAACAACTTTGGTTCATAAAATACGTATCATTCCGCTTTCACATAAACGTTTTATCTATTCTACCATATTTCAGTCTCATGCTAAAGTTTCGATGCTTGCAAAATCTCTTACCTTATAGTAGACATCGGGGACGTACTGCTTATCTGTTGATTCACGTACATAACCAAGTTCTGGAGCATCCTTCGTTGGCACTAAGCAACCATCACGGACCAACGCCATGCATTGATTGGATACTTGATATCCTTCCATATGAACTTGATTTTTCTCGTCACCTGAATACACAGAACCGTTTTAAATTGACACAACACATCACTAGAATAAATGTAGAAGAACATTATGAACCCATGAAGAACATTAGCTTACCTGTTACACATACTGTAACGAATTTCGAACCGAAAGAACCACTCTGCGAAAAACGACATGTATTGGGATGTTGATTTTGAAAGTGACCAGCCATCATACATTCTTGGGCAGTCAGAAAATGACTGTCAATGTTCCGAACATGCTTCACCTTGATATGGACATAGATTACTGTATAATCGTCACATTGTCACTGATATGATAGAGCAGTCCAGAGACTTACCGTTCCTCTCTTTATATCATCAGCAATTAAATCAGTAAATATCCATCCAACTCTAGTAAGATTAAGGTTTCGTGCTAGATCTTCAACGAGTGAATCCTTTTCATCCGGCAACAGTACAATAGAATCTCTAGTGCTCTCCTACAATTTCAACGACCAGAATTAATTTCGTTATAATGTACATAACTAAAAAGAAAAGTAAGAAAGAAGAATTACCTGTGGAGGTTCGTATATTGCAGCGACTACCGCTCGTATCCCAAGTGGAACATCCGAATGAATTTCGTATCTACCATATAAATAGCCCAAACGTTGATGTCCTGTGCTGCGCCAATAATTGAGAAAACGCTCGACTAAACTGGCATTCTCAAACACAACATTGTCAATATGACGGTAAGGCTGGCGATTCAAGGTAATTGCATTTGGTTGACATTTACTGCAAATTCCACGAGGCCACGGTGGATGATCCTTGCAACCTCTTTTTATACGACAACTTATGTCTTCTAATTGTAGGAATTTTCCTCTGCAATGAAAATATTCATGAAGTAAACAGATACATTTTGAGATGCTATAATTACAATTCATCAGTTCGTTTACCTATCTACTCCGGCAGTGAGTTTCCTGAGATAAGAATGAAATGATAAATGTTTGACATTCTGTTCTTTCAAATATGCTTCATCGAAAGATTCCAATGGTGAACAATGTACGCAACATCCATTTGCGCCATGTCTACACAATTTTTCATCACGTTTACGTTGAATTTTCCCATCTAATTTCCATAGCTGTTGATCCACATCATCTTCCACAACATTAGCGAGCGGCCGTGCCGTAACAGTTAGTCCAGACTTACTTCTGCTAGTGCTTGGCACTGGTTCCAATGAAACTGGTTCTGAATTGTTCTCCGCGAAGCTTTGTACTGTCGCACTTGTTGATGGATTACCCCATTGCAATGGAACACCATTGACTGGTGCAAGAAACAACATGTCACCATGACCAAGACCACTTGATAAAATTGTCTTGCTTCTGCTTGAAAATAACTCATCTTTATGATTCCTTTGTTTGTACAAACTGAATCCAAAACTGCTCAATTGAAAGACGTCATAAATCTGTTCAATGAAAATGTAAAATTATTATCAATTTATACAATATCGCATTCCACTCACACTAATACAACGTTCTACTCACTTTTTCAAACAGTTGACAAATTGTGTCCCTCGGATCCACGTCAATCCTTTTTGTTCCCTCTGGTGACTGAACCCGCAGGGTCTTGAAAGAGATATTTCACATCATTAATAACAACTTTGAACAGAAAAGTTAGCAACAGGTAAAAATTCTGAATGTCGAAAATGACGATAATAAGTGGAAATAATGTGCAATTAAGGTTGGATGAAGTTGACGAAAATAAAAAGAAATGTGCCTCCTCATGCACTGTACATTTAAGGACGTTTCTACAGCAACCGTTGTTACACTCCAAAAGCGACGCGTGTCTCCGTAAACATTGACTTTGGAATCATTGAAAACACATAGCCCAAGTAGTAACAGATTCAGAATTAATCCATTCACTCATTTAGGAATCAAAGCATTCAATCACACAGAAATATAACGATGAAACGTAAATTAGAGAAGAAATAACTTACAATTAATCTTGATTTTGACATTTCGCCGGTGGCCGTGAAGCATCAGCTGTTCAGTGTGTGTGTGTGTCCTCACTTTTACATTTGCTCTAGTCACCGCAAAATTTTCACACGCGCTGTCGTCAAAGTCCCTAGAGTGCGCGCACCTCGCGTGCCTTATAGAAATTTGCCGAGTCAACTCCTGGGTAACCTAACCTGTAATACCAGCTTGTTGACGTATACGCAATAAAACTTATACCCTTGCTAACGTCGTTGACAAAGGAACTCTGTTGTGTATTTACTTTCTTTTCTACCAATAAATCAACGTTGTCATTTTGTCTTTTCGTTTAATTTTGTGTCTTTTTTTATTTCAAACAGCTCACAAAATTATTCGAGTATAATAAAGGCGTTTCGTGTAAGTGAAACGAAAATTACTGTCACTGTCGTCTCGTAAAATTTTCTGAGCTCTCGCTTCAGAAGCCAGAACTTTTTTTTTTCCACGCTCACACACGCAGACTCGAAGTCTGTACAGACAGGGATATACTACGATATATCAAACCACTACCACTGCAATTACACACTAGTGAGTAAGCGTTACGAGTACAGCTTGCTTCTCTCGGAGTTTCGTCCGGGTAATCTTTTTAGTTGTAACTTGGCTGAGTGTAATTATAATCTATAAGAAAACTTTGACGTTACTCTCTGTGAACGGAAAGTAACAACAGTCGATATGTCACCCGTGACACTTGTTATCTATATCACTCATCTGAAATTTCTTTCCATTTTTTTTTTTTTCGTTGTTATCTTACTCTTCCAGCTTTATGCACCATTCAGTATCCAATGGATTATTACTGTATATTTTGATTGGATAATGAGCGATATTTCAAGACATTGGTAACGAGGGAAAAATTCCTTGCATCATGTGTCACGATGAATTTGCGTAAAATGAAGCTGCGCATGAATGATAACGCCTCGACAGTCTTTCATTTGATTCAAATCGAACATGAATGAGTTAATGGAATGAATGAGTTAGTTTACTTATTTGTTGATGCAATTGTTCAAAACGCAAAACCAGGTAGGAAATCATTATAAATATCGTATGCTGTGTTGTTCTTGGGGAAACATGAAATTGCTGTACGTGTAATGGGTTGTAATAGTTTTGACATTCGTAACATATCTAACTTTGATTCTCGTTCCGCAGTTCTCCCACTTCCAGTCGTGCAATAAATTAATATAATTCTCAGCTCTTATTCAACCCTTCCATTCTCTTCAAGCCCTCTACAAATATTGAATGCGACGAACTTCCCAATATTTGTATTCACCATATTTTGGAAAATCGGACGCGGAACATAAATTACAATTGAAATGCCACAATAAACTGATGAAAATAAAACACTGCGAATGAATAGCGATGTATCCTTCTTTTTGCTCAACGCAAACTAAACGACATAAATTAAAAAACAGGAACTTTAAAATATCCGGAAATGTTGACTATCCAAAAATAATATCACCCATTTCGCGAATCTTTTCTCACTCGCAAACTTTCGGGTGACCCCATTGTACCTCTTTCACGTGCAAAATTATGTATATACATATATCCTTCGCAGTTATTACTATGACCCTCTTTACCTCTGCGTGTCGTTACACTCTTTGCCAAGAACACGTCTACTGCCGCCCTCTCCTTCTTCCACTTTATCTATTTCTCCTTCACATTTGATCTCTCTCTGTATTGTAGCACGCGGGTAAGCAGTGAGAATTTTCGACCAACGCGTGTGGGGGATGCATTTGGTAGCCGCAGTATTCACCTAGCAAGACAGTCGTGGACTGAAGCATTCTATCTTGGTCTCGTTGTTGCAGACTTCAATTCCAGATTATAATACACATCATAATCATCTTCAGTTGGTTTCAATCAACAGTTAATTCATTCTTCCATCAGTACGTTATTTGTTTGAGGTATGTCATTTATGTTTGTCAGAAGAAAAAATTAGTGTCGTTGATTCACTACCCCGCGTCAATTTAAATTGAGTTACCTGATTAAAACGAATATCCGCGGATAAGGTCACTCACTGCAAGAACCATCAATCACACTGATCAAACGCATCTATCATCAATTCCTTTCTGCTTTCACTCTGTCTTCGTTCGAGTAAGCGTGTGAAGAGTAATGACCATCAGCCAAGTCAATGTTGGTTCATCTTCACGTGCATTTGCTGTATCTACGAATTTTCTTGACGGTGGAATTTCAATATTAGTAATTTAATTAATTAATTACGGTAACTAACATTGCCTAATTGAAAATACGGATAATCATTGGATTGATATTACTATGTTGAGGTATATATCGTTTGGTGAACGTAGAGCCTCTGTAAGTATGAAGCGTCTAGGATATTCCAGAAAGTTAACTGCATTAATTATTTTGGAATGACTGTCGCCGACGTCAGATGTGTAATATTTCAAAGAGAATTCATACACTCATCACACAACTATTAAACCATAATATTCATTTTCAGGTTCGCAGAGTCATGGAGAACACTGATGATACAAGCACGAAAGTGGAACTTTATGTCTATGACTTGACAAAAGGGGCAGCCGCTATGATGTCACAGATTCTTATAGGTAGAAACAACTCCTTGTTGGAAATTCAAAACATTTTTGCGATGGAAAAATAAAAACATGACGATATTGCGCTCATGATTGTATTGAACAAAGAACTCCTGAAAATATTCATCAACGTGGGAGCAGTCATGTTCGAACGTCAATGAGCGCAAATATAAATTTTTTCCAACAACCAAAATATACGAAAATCACGTGGGAGTATTGTTGATCAAGATGATTCTTTCTACATGCTGTATCATCATCGTCATCGTCACGGTGTCCCTCCTATTTTTTTCTTCATCCTCATCGTCACGCGTTGAATCGGAAGCGTCACTTTTTAACGGTGCCAAATGTAGCTTTGGTCTACGTTACTAGCCAAATCCCACGGCTATTTTCGACCCTTTGTCCGTGCAAAACAGTTTAATTATAAACTCTATCAAGATTCGCACATATATACGACAATGCTGATTCGACAGTTTATTCCAGCCGAATGGGAATTAAATTATTGGTGCAAGAATTGCACGAAAGAGATAGGCATTCTGCGAGACTTTTGTGAGTGGAAGAGCAATATGCAAATATACTTATTTATATACACTTGGCATAGTGTACCGCGGAAGTGTAGAGGATTATATGGGATTGCGCGGAGTTGTATCCCAATTATCTCAAGGTTCGTTTAACATGACGAAAGTAGCTATCACAATACCATTTCTGTCTAACATACGCTTTAATTATTATGTGAGGGCTATGACCCCCTTCAACAACATTATAAAGTCTTCTCATGACGTGAACAGCTGTTAACTCATCCAGGAGTTTTCAGTTCCATACAATGACCTCACAGTTGAAATTCAAAATGTCTAACTACTATTTCCATTTAGTTTGCTCCCGAGATACTCTTAGCACAATGTAGTGAAATCGATCTGGATCTTCTTGACGTACGTTACAAAGTTTCAGACTACCGGAAGCAAATTGGCTATTTTGGGGAAAACTAGGTCGAATGGCATCCAACAACATTCATAAATTCATCTCCCTTTTATCTCTTGAACAACGATAATTAATCTTTGATTTTTTTTTTCTTCAGGTCGCCATCTAGATGGTATTTGGCATACAGCTGTTGTCGCTTATGGCCGAGAATATTTCTTCGGACCATCAGGAATACAGAGTATTCGGCCGGTGAGTTTATGCGAATGCGGTCAATATTTCAATGAATTTTTGTCCGAGGAAGCTCAATCAAATTTCATTCTTCTTAATGGCTCTTGATCAATTGAAAAATAATTCTAATCAAAAGATAGATACATGGTAAAATCTCATCATAGTCATGCGATATACGATCGGTCGGAGGTGTGTACTAAATTTGGTCCGGGTGCTTCCAAAAATAATTTCACCCAGCTCGAGCTTGAACGAATCTCACGCGAGCGACTCTCACTTTCTCTTTCTATCACATCGTATACACTTCCTGGCCACATCTCTCCTTGAGAACGAAACACCCCGGTGAGTTCCTCGTGGGTTTTTGTAATCCTCTCCAAATCATCGAAAATATTCGTTGTCACAATTCTAACGCATTGACACGCCCACTAACTAAACTTCTTCGGCATCATTATGATAATACTACCATATATGCACCTTCACCATGTTTACAGAAAATCTCGTGGTCGAATTCTTGTACAGTCCCTAGACATTTTCCGCCGTTGTGCAACACAGTCATCGTGATAGTTTTTAACTATTCTGTATTTAGTGAAGTGCTATTGTGATTGTATTTGTGTTGAAATGCGTTTCAATGCTGATCATAGTTAAATCAAAATTGTATTATAGTGAGTGATTAAAAAAAGAGTACAATCTTTTTTCTAGGGTTCGACTGAACTTGGTGAGCCTCTGAGGGTGGAAGAAGTTGGCGAAACATTTTTGTCGTACTCAGTATTCCTTGAATACATAAACGGATTGGGAACGTCAAAATTTGCGTGAGTTTACTCAATACAGATTATGTGCACAGAAGAATGTTGAAAATAACTACTTCCCACGAATTTCTCACACTTTATTCATTTTATTGGCACAGTCCTGGTACATATCATCTACTACGACTCAATTGCAACAGTTTTTCGGACGAGTTGACTAATTTCCTGGTGGGAAGTGGTATTCCAAAATATATTCTTGATTTGCCAGAAGAAATTCTCAAGACGTAAGTGTCATCGCGGGAATAAAAGTAGCAAGTGAGAGAGTCATGTTTTATTTATAGCTAGAAACAACCTGACCGCGACTTGTCTCATGCAGGCCCATTGGACAGGCGTTAGCACCACTGATCGAAACGCTTGCTCCTAGTGCGAGCGCCGGATTCACAGTGGGACACAGATTTGTTGAACCAAGGATCCAACGTGAAGCCTCGCCCGAATATCAATCATTGAATACAGCAATAGAAGAGGCACGATTAAATTCTATTGCCTTGGAAGAAAGACGTAACCATCTCAACGAAAAACTTGCCAAGAAAGAGGCGAAAGAACGTAAGAAGAAAAAAAAGAAGAAGGAAAAACGTGAAAAAACAAACAGAGATAGTGGTAGTGAGAGTAATAGTACAGGGCTCAATAATTCAGCGGACATGGCAGACAGCGAGGGTAAGTAAATCGATTTCTTGTCTAATTGAAAATAGCATCCAACTTTCGATTCGAATATTCTAGTAGCTGAAATGCAACCAGCAAATGGCGATGTAGCAGCTGAAATGTTACCGTCTGATCGTGTTCTTCAAATGGAGGCTGAGGAACGACGCGAAGCAGAGGAAAGAAAACGTCAAAGAGATCCACCGATTGTATTCAAAGATTCGATGGATGTTGCAACAGAATTCGAAGCTTTGTCGAATTTCCTCGAAGATAAACTGAATGATACAGAACGTGTTAATCTCGATGAGTTACGTCAATATGTATTGGAAAATGAGGGATCATGGGCATTAGGTGATAATTTCCTCAATTTTATCGGTAAGTACATGCACAGTTCTATAACGCGTAGGTTGGTAATCGTATAAAACAAAATGAAATATTACGATTGTTTTTTCTTTGATAGGGCGCATTCTATATGACAAGTCGTTAGATAGTGAAGTGAGAGTCAGACTATTGAATATTCTCGCGATGGCTGCACTCAAAGATGACGTGATATTGCTACTACATCAAGACAGAAGAGAACACACGATAATGAACTATGCTTATGACATTGACCGTCATACAGTTGAGGAACAACTTCCACTTGCGCAATTTGTAATTTCTATTTAATTATGGAAGGAAATTGTCACACAATTCCATGATACAAGTTCATGATATCGTTTTGTTCTATTTTTAGATGGCAAATATGTTCGAAAATCTCAGTAGCTCAGAATGGCTTTTATATATATCCGAATGGCAACACAACAATCAAAATATAAGTAATATCAGGGTGACGACTAAAGTAGCAGTACATTCTCTACTATCAGATCTATCGGATTTACAGACACGGGGAGCTGCAATTATCCACAATCTCGCATGCAAGGAGGTAAAAACTGTGGTCTGTATCTTTCTACGCTTTGACATCGATAGCACTTATTCATCTAGCATAATGTCCAGGATTGCTTTTATGAGCTCGCCGATAACATTAACTAACGTTTACTTTTACTGTCTCTCCATCTATCTCATTCAACAGAAGTGCTGCCTTTCAAAGATATACGTGTATATATTGTATGTGTCAATACAATTAACGGATTTCTATTAAACAAAAAAATTTCCAACGCTAAAAGTCTTTGAATTGCTCTCACAATGCGTTTATCACGCTGAAAGCAAAATGTTTCTGTAGGGATTGTATATTTTTTCAGAAAATGAACAAAAACAAAAAGCTACGGCAACTATTACCGAAAGGCAGTGTTTCTAAGGTACCTATTTCCAAATTCCCCTTTTGTTTTATTTATGATAATGTTATGGTGAGCAATTATATCAAGCAGCAAACATGGCATTGTGTGAAATTTATGAGTGAGAAAATTTAGACGGGAATATTTTTTCTCCTCAATCTACCGCGAATGAAAATTATCGTTGCCACACATTTTATCAGTTTTCATTGTCACTCAATCCACAGGTATTTGATGACGTCGCTGTGGAGTTGACAATGGCATTACTTCAGTATTTCAATGGCAATCCACCGGAGGAGCATCTATACGCGTGTATGAAAGCCTTGGCACGATTCACCCAGATCAGTGGCCAAGAGGTTCCGCAGCTTATACAAATGATCGGTCCTGAGCCAAACAAATTCCGCGGTGCATCGAAACGCGTCGATGAAATGATTGACGAAGTAAATAAAAAATTGCGTTGAATAAACGTAAACTAATTTTCAGAGATAGATCTTGATTTTCGCATGGTGAAAATTTCGTTTATTCTCTCCCTTTTTTTTTTCTTTTATAGAAGACTATATAACATAGAGCCTATCATAGTTATAATCATATGTCGTTTCAATTGTTGATTATTGATTTTTATACCTATATTTTTGAAATTTTATGATCTGTTCAACGACTTCGTGTATTCTTATTGTTCTCTGGATAACGAATAGAAAAATAACTCAATATGAGAGGTAACGCATTTCAATCTGGATTATCGTCGAACATGAATATTTTTGCACTGTTAATTGTTTTCTTTGGTTCCATTTTTTTCATTTCTCTGCACCATTATTGGATAGTGTTCAAAAATTTGTAATTAATTAATATGAATAATGTACAAAATATCTAAAGAATATATATATATGGTAATTTGAAACAAGAAAAGTGTAAAGGGTTTGAAATTGAATGTCATACGATTTTCGTCATCATTGGATTCTCCCAGATGGTGAGACCTTTTTTTCAAGACACATGTGAACGATGATAAATACGACATAAATTTTTGTTGCCCACGCAAGTAATCAACCACGAAGATGAGTACGAACTGAGAAGATGTGACAAGGCAGAGATGATTCAAGGTTGCCTTTTCGTATGAAAATCATATCTTCTTATCGCCACAACAAGCCACGTTCAAATACTCAAACACGGGATATGTCTAAGCTTTTATGTTTGCTGTAGGCTCTTAACAATCACGTTTACGACTTTAATGGATGATAATGGGAGTGAAGTGTAGCAAATAGAAATTCATAATCAATTTAGTTTGTGTGCTACTCCAGTCGCGGACCACAAGGGGACAGTAAGTGAATTCACCTCCACAGACAACCAGTAAGTTTCGAATATTAAAGCATACGAATCCATTGAAGCACTGTACAATTATCATTTTATGTGAAATTTATCAATTGAATGATAGTGTCATCAAAGGATACAATCGAAAACGGAAATTATGGTGAAGGAATAATTGACACCAAAAAAAGGAAATTGAAGGTCCGTAGCTTCATCGAACGTCATATTCCAATCGTTCAATGGTTGCCGAAATATTCACGATTTTACGCTATTTCCGATGTGATTGCGGGAATTACTTTAGGCCTTACGATGATTCCACAGAGCATTGCATATGCCTCACTCGCCGGCTTGACACCTCAGGTAGTTTTCAAAACCAGGAAAAAATGATGGAAAAATACTTCGAATTCTATTTCAATTGAGATAAATATTTGCAGTACGGTTTATACAGCTCGTACATTGGTGGCTTTATCTACGTTTTATTTGGGACGATTAGAGAAGTTTCCATTGGCGCTACTTCGCTCATGTCTCTAGTAACGATAGAATATACACGTGATATGCCTGTTGATTTCGTTGTCCTACTCACATTCTTGGCCGGATGTGTTGAATTAACAATGGGAATGATGAATTTAGGTAGACTATATTCACACAAACCGAGAATTTCAGATATACCAAGACCAGCAGATGTTATATCGTAATGGAATATTTGATATTCGCAGGATTTTTAGTTGATTTTATATCAATGCCAGTCACATCTGGATTCACGTCAGCAACATCGATAATCATTGTGATTTCTCAGCTGCCCGGACTCGTGGGACTCCGCATCAAGTCTGAAAGTATGGTGGATAGGCTGAAACAACTAATAGCAAGTCGCCACAAGTTCCAACGCAATGATGCCATTCTAGGCTGTCTTAGTATCATTTTCTTGCTCTTATTCCGTGTAAATCGAATTTTCACAACCATGCGATTACATTCGAACGTACTAGTTGCTCTTTACGATGTTTTTATTTGCAGAAATTAAAAGATATTGATTGCACTTATGTGAAACAACGGAATGCCAAAGCAGGCCGTGTCTTAGAGAAAACTCTTTGGTTCCTTTCGATTTCTCGAAACGCCATCATTGTCTTTATCGCATCTTTCATCACATACATAAATTACCATAATGGGAAGTCTATGTTTCTCACTGCGGGAACAGTGAAACCAGGACTTCCCCAATTCGCACCACCTCCATTCTCTTCACAATCTGGCAATGTGACATACAGCTTTAAAGATATGTGTTCTCATTTAAGTGGTGGTATAATTATGATACCGCTTGTCGCAGTGCTCACAAATGTAGCAATAGCTAAATCATTCGGTAAGAACTATAACTCTTCAATTCTCAATTGTTTATAATTCACTGACTTTCAAACATATTCCCAATTCGTTCCAGTTCGTGATGGACCAGTCGAGGCAACTCAAGAGATGTTAACTCTTGGTTTATGTAATATTGCCGGTGGTTTCGTTTCTTCTATGCCAACGTGTGGAGCTTTTACTCGAAGTGCTGTAGGTAGTGCTAGCGGTATACAAACACCGATGGCAGGAATTTATTCTGGAACTATGGCTCTGTTAGCATTAAGTTTTCTCACACCTTACTTTGGATTTATACCCAGAGCAACGCTCTCTGCAGTTCTTATATGTGCAGTAATTTTTCTAATCGATTTTAAAATTTTGAAAATACTATGGAACGGCAGCAGTGAGTTATTGATGATCAGTACAATGATCTATTAATGATGAGTGAATTTTAATTGGAATTCTTTCTCCTTAGAGCGTGATATGTGTGCTGCTTGCAGCACTTTCTGGATCTGTTTATTCATTAATGTGGAGTCGGGGCTACTCGTCGGGACTCTTGTCAATGCATTATTCTTGCTTTACTTCTCAGCAAGACCATCAGTTGAGGTGGTCGTTCGGGAGGTAAAATATCAATTTCGTATGTTATACACAATGACTCCAATTCTGATTCATCATTCCAACCAACAGACTATCCTGAACGACCCTTATGTAATTGTGAAACCAGAAATTGGCTTATTTTATCCAGCTGTTGCATACCTGACCAGTAAAATCACGCAAGTAGCTCGAAAAGAGGCAAAAGGAATATATCCAGTGGTCGTTGATTTCGAAAGACTCCATGGTGTAGATTATACTGCCGCACAGGGCATTGAAAAGCTTCTGATTGCCTTCGAGGAAAAATCCCAATTATTGATTTTCTTAAATGTTCATCCATCTGTGATAGCTTCCATCGGAGTACTGAGTTCTGCGGAAAATTTTACACCAATTAAAAGTGAAGAAAATCTCGTAGAGATATTGAGTGGTAAATATTATTCATTCCGCCTCATAATAAATATCGATTCATCATCCACGTGAATTTTTTTCAGCTCTGAAAAACAATGAGAAGTCGGTAACTCCATTAGTGGCGCCTACATTTAAAGAACTTCTAGGAAGATCGTCAATATCCGACAGAATCGTTGATTCAAACAATACGGAAACTTCCACACCCCAAGAACAGGAGTTACTCTTAACGAATAATGTAAATAATAAAGAATCAGAATTAAAGACGGCTGATGCTGATAAGAAGTAAATTCATCTCTATGTGTCATGAATGAGTCAATCCTCTTATCACGGTTATTGACTGATGTTACTGACTTTTAGTGTCAGATACTGGAAAATATTACTTTTACCTCCATTCAAACAGTGAAGTCTTCATCACTGAATCATAAACATTGTCGGTACTTCATGAAATGATGCAGACTCGTCGTTTACCATTCACACAGAATCAATGATACGCTTCCAATCGAATTATTGCTATTGAACTCATAACTTGATTTCATATTCAATCATCTAAGTGTTTGCATGTTCACTGCACTGATTCTTTTATTCAAACGATCATGTCTGCACATCACATTTGTAATAGATGGCGTACCAATTCTGTGAATTGAGCGGGAAACGTCTACTTTCATTTCTCGAGTTAGTCACATTTGTTGTGTAGAATTCATCATATAGGTTAATTAGTTATGTTACTTCCCTAGCGATGGATGATTTGTGATCTTTTATTTTATTGGGGAATATAAATGGTGGTGATCGTATAAGAATTCAAAATATTGATGTGCAATTAGATAAATTCGGATGTGAAGCACAATGACACCTGAACGAACATCTTCAATTTGTGGTCAGGATGTCACTGTCAGAAAGGAAGATTCAATTTGGGAGTCTGTGATAAAACGTCGTAGAGCTGATCCACCTTTAGAAGAAACATATCCCTTGGATATTCAATTTTATAAAAGAGTACCATGTCCAATACTCACTGAAACAATGAAGGAACTGGTCAAAGAACGAATTTCAGGTATGTTAACGTGATTGTGAAGATAGTTGAGATCATTACTCGACTTCAAATCACTCCCAAGCGCTGAACTCCCTTTGATTAATTCATTTGATAAGTTGAGACGATTACATTTTCGATGATACAAATGAGGATTATCTTTGTTCGCATTCTACAGTATTGAAAGAAATACATTTGGTGATGGAAAATTCGCGTCATGTCGCAATGGATGAAACAAGAAGGATTCTTATATCAAAATTGCGAATCTTGCGATTGCACAGATACGCGAGGCTCATAGATAGTCCTGGACATCGAACACATACAATCCAAGAACTTGAAGATAGAGCCATCGATCATGCATCGTTTGTTGCATTGCGTTTGGCACTGATATCTGATATTGAGGAACGAGATTCGCATCAAAAAATCGAAGAAGAATTATTTCATCTGAGAGTTGCTGCTTTGGATGATGAAGGAATTCGTGAACTTTTAAAATTCAATGGAATCAAATATGAGAAGGTATCGGAATAATTCCTCAATGATTCGATATGGGATATCTGTGTGGTTCCTTTCTGTACAACGAGAAGTCTTGGATTGTTTTCAGATCAACCATGATGAGAGAATCGAGTTGAAGGAAGAGCTTACTGAGTTTTTACAGAATTCAGCCGATTATGATAATACAGAATTCTTCAAAGTGCCAGTATTAACATTGTTAGGATTTATCAATATATATGACATTCATATAAGAAACGGTATAGCTTATGTTCCTCTTGAGCATATGCGGGCTGTTTTACGAGTGCATTATCACAGATACTTAAAAAATGAGGCAAGTCGACCGGTACTCAGAATGTTAAGAGGATCAAATTGGCAACGTCTATCTCATCTGTCAACATTCCTCCGTAGGCTGCAGCTGTTGATGTGAAAAGTCTTCGAAGAGCCTGTAAATTCGTCGATGGAATGAAAAAATTTAGTGAATTCTTTAAATATTGCTGCATGGAATTTGGGACAATGCAGTACAAAATTATGAAAGAGAGTAATATTTCTGTATCGATGATTGATACGGTTCGTACATTGAATATTAATTTTATATTGAATCATGCAATTCATGTACTAAATTTTATATTTTATTCAAGCTCGCCAGAACTGCATTTCCACCATGCATGCGAGTAATCCATGATTACCTACGTGAACATCATCATTTGAAACATGAAAGTCGACTGCAATACACTCTATTTTTGAAAGGAATAGGTCTGAGAGTCCAGGATACTTTGACGTTGTTTCGTAGAGAATTCTTACAGACAGTGTCGTTGGAGAGATTTGAGAAAGAATACACTTATTATGTCTATCATGCTTATGGCCTGAGAGGGAGGAAAATTGGTGCACCGCCAAAAGATTGTTCTTCAATTATTGATAACGTTACACCGTTCGGGGATTGTAACGGATGCGTTTTTGCACACAATGGAATCGCAGACATGGAAGACTTGGGTAGAAAACTGTCACGATGGCATATCTCCGAGGACCGCAAGTGACATTACAGTTGATTAGAATTCCGATGTATTATTTATGTGTAATTTGTATTAAAAATTCGTTATCTTTACAGATATCGCAGAAATCGTCGAACATACAAAAAAAAGCGAATGTGGTCATGCATGTGCAACATATTTCCATGCAATAAATAAACACGTGTCGAAAGGACCAATTACGCATCCGAATAGATTTTTCAACGATAGTCGTTATTTATCCAGTCTTCCTGAAGGTTGTTTCAGTGATAGTTCTGATGCTTTGAGTGATGATGAACAAAATGATATGTTTCCTGATACGATGATGGACGTCGATAATGACACAATGTCTACAACCATCTGCGGTACATTTTGCTCTAAATTTCCGACAAATTCAATTATTCATCAGCAAGTATAATCAGATTTTTCAATTACCATCTACATATTCCAGATGAACAGTTATCTAGTTTGATTCAAATGGTCATTGATTGGGAGCATCAAATTTGTCCTGATGGCTTGAGAGCCGGTACCATGGTAAAATTAAAACAAAGACCATAATGTAGATTATCACGAATAATGAATGAGAGGTTAGAATAGTACAAAAATCAAGTTTTGCATCGATACAGAGAGTTTATTTTGTATACATTGTAGAATGATATTTATTGAAATGCATAATTTTACATATATATCAATATTCTCATATTTCAACTTCCTTATTCAAATTCCCCGCTGAATTTTCAGCACGGAAACTGTGAGAGGGCGCTACAGAAATTCTTTATAGGTGGCGCAATTATAAATTTTTTCTCCACCGGCTCACGGTTGGCCACAATGCGCCTTAGCGTCGTAACCTCTGTAAACTCCGTGCCAAGCAATGGAGGCTCATTTTCAATAAAATTCCATGGCTGTACGTAAGTTTGTTTTTGAACGTGTTGAAAGTGAAATTTTCGTCGTGTGATAGTGAGACTTTTGTTAACTGTGAACGTCGTCTCACTGAATTGCCATAGGTAAGTAAATTTTCTCATAAATTCTTATTCTAAATGCGTAGTAATATTGACTCCACATAGCCTACCAAGGTGTGTGGTGGCTACTGTGGAAGAAAACATATAAATATAACCTATGTATGCGCATGGATGTCCGGTGTAAATTTTCAATTGTAGTCAATTACATCGGCAAATAATTGTAGATTAATTTTACACAATACACATGCATTTACATTCATAACGTGTTTGGCGATATGCAATTTATAATATCTACAACGCAAACAAGAATAACCAATAATTATTTCGCACAATTACTGGTGTCCATCGTGAGATATACAATGCGTTTATACGCAGCTGCCATATTGCTCACGACCGACAAGTTTTGCGTCTAAAATTTTCCGTTACTGTATCATTTAATATAATACTCATTCATTCCACATCGCCTACGATAACATACCATTATCGACTGTTGAATAATGACATAAAATGGAATAAAAATAGAAATGGTCATTGTTATATGTGCGTTGTAATGCGAGTCGACTACGGGAAGAGTGAGAGAGAAAGAGACGGAGATTCTTAACGGCAGATTGTAGCCACGCCAAAAATGGGTACCTATACACATTGGTAGTAACTAGATAACTATTCTACATGTTGATGGACGATACCTCGCATTTACAATTTTTTCATTTTCTCTCTTTTTATTATGTACTATGAATTATATAGAAGAATTCATTATATAGGTTAACGGATGAACAATCGGAAGACATCGTTGACGATAATTAACCACTACATTGCGCCGTTACCGTATATATAAATCCGAGGTCACATATTTTACATTTTTTTCATTAAACAATAGTTCACCAGATCTAGAATTTATTTTTTTATTATCCTTTATCATCACTATCTGCATACGACTCTCAAATCCCTTCATTGATACTTTCATTTTAAATGCATTTCTACAATGCATTCAATGAAATACAATTCAACAATTCATTCTCAACGTCTCCATTTACTCAATAAATAAAAAATCCAATCATGTCATTCACTAATCCAATCAAATCTCACCACCAGTGCATCAATTGTCATATGCAAAACTTAAATATTAATTTCATAATAATTTCATCAAGGGTATAAACTCATCCAATAAACTCTTCAAGCCTTTAAGAGAATACTTAGTGGGAGTGTCTCTGGAATGTGGTCACACTACCTGCGTTTACTTCTCTTTGCCCGATGTTCATTTCGCAAAATTTTTCTCCCTTTCGCTATCTCACTCGCACCACCGTTTGTTGGCACAAGCGAAAAAAGCTCTAATGATCCCAAAATACTACAAAGTTACTATACAACATAAGTAATAGTTTTATCACACGTTCTTTACGTAAAT
This sequence comes from Meteorus sp. PSUC_FEM 10030008, assembly GCA_018881525.1. Lineage (NCBI taxonomy): Eukaryota > Metazoa > Arthropoda > Insecta > Hymenoptera > Braconidae > Meteorus > Meteorus sp. PSUC_FEM 10030008. The sequence goes on from JABMBR010005495.1 coordinate 67,269, forward strand.
ACACATGTACACATGTTTATACATAGAACGAAGAAGCAAAGAGAAGTAGAATAAATCCGTGTGTGCCCCCAAATGCATAGAGGCAGGTCACATGCATTTCGCATTCCAATTATCACAAATTAATAGGGCCACACGTGATACTTTCATACACATCGTCAACATGCGTAAATACACCTCTTAACCAAGAAAAACAACAAAATCAAATAAAAACCACATACATTATACATAAATACATAAATGCACATACATATACATATATAAATATACAAATACATGAAAGAGCGAGCCAAAGCACAAGTAGTAGCGTGGCATTTGGACTTGTACATATAAAGTTTACGGTTGTTCCGCTCCATGTACTACGGGCTGCCAAGCGTCCATCGTGTTTTCCGTGTTGCATATATGATATATATATATATAA